>JAZEWT010000009.1:7109008-7121379 GCA_036362905.1 Mordacia mordax | reverse complement strand
GTGTTTATTTTGTAATTTCCAATTAACCCTACACGGGCCGGTCAGAGTCAACCAAAGGGCCGTATGCGGCCCGGGGGCCGTACAATGCCCAGGTCTGGTATAGCATGTCAGATATAATGGATTTCAATAGTAGGTAGCAGAGTGCAAAGAAGGCATGAATATTACCTACAGTATCCACAGATCACAAACAATGGGGTTATTTGAAAAATATTCAGCAATATTTTCAAATTGTTTGCATATCCAGGGGATCCACTCTTGCAAATTAGATTATCTGTTTTTTGAGTTCTCACTTAGTGAACCAAAATAATCTTAAAATCTGGTGCTTGGTAAACGATACCTGGAGTCCATTAGTACTAATTTGCACCATACGTAATAACGTAGAAGAAATTTGATACTCTATCAAAGCAGGCAGAGGGAAAGAACTTTATCTTAGTGGGAGGCAGGGGGGACAGGGAGAGGGTGATGTATACAAATACATATGTCACGGCACCCTTATTATTGCATGCACGTGAGCAAAAGCATTCAACCCTTGGTCGCATTTATTGACTAGTTGCTCACTGCACATGGTTGCTTTTGAATGTGAAAATACAAAGGTGAATAACAGAAACTGTACAAATCTGTCAATAACACTAGCCTGACGACAATAAAAACAATAATACATACAATAGACTAACTTTATTTCATAATAATATTTGCGTTTCTGGAGCGCTTTTCACCGAGGGACACAAAATGCTGCAATGGCTGGCCCTTCTCTGTTATAAACTCTTCATCAAAGCAAATAGATCCTCTGTTATATAAAAAAAAGCCCTTGTCCACTGGCGAGGCTATATCAACCACGCCTGGTATGCTGGCGAGTTGAGTTAAATCTCAACTCCGTGGTTATGTGGCTTTTTTCTGTGTGTCGAGGTTAATTGTCCAAACTAAATTGCCCTGGTACCTTGACATTGTGATGTACTTACCCTTCCGTGCTGGACAATTGTTACACCAAACTACATAGCTTAATGTTTTCTTCCAGCTTAAATAGTAACTGTGTCTTCTGGTTTTGCCCTTATCCAGTTATATTATTTGGTTACTATAAATTCTAATGTTTGATGAACCAATTTGACATGCTATCATCACGTGTGTGATGGTCACCTCGGAAAATAACTAACAGTTCAATGAGCTTTACCTAGTTAATACATTAAAAAAAATCCATTGCAATTTGAAAATATTGGACAGCAGGGTGGCGCAGTGGTAACATCTGCACCTTACAGTAGTCCTGCCAGAGGTGGTTTAATACCTGCCTCGGGTGCCTTTCTCTGTGGAGTGTGTGTGTGCTCCCCTATTCTATATGGGTGTCCATTCGGTTCTCTAGTTTCCTCCCACGAAAAAACCCTAATTAATGAATTTGCTGATGACATCGTAATATATAGTAAACAGTGTCTTATATATTACAGTGAAATCCTGTTTTTATTTACTGCAATTTGTGAACAATAGTGTTGTTGACGAATGTGTTGCCTTTATGTTGTACGTACTTTTTATGCGTCTTAGGTCAGGTGTGATATTTCTGCGCGATGTTAATGTTACTGTCCGCTGATAATAATATTACTGTTTTTAATATTGCTATTATTTTTTGTGCATCGCTGCCGACGCAGCAGACACGGCACCATTTTCTGTTTCCGTCTGGCGTGATTGTGCGCTGCACTGACTATGAGTGCGCGGAGGGCATTCCGAAGTAGCCGCCTAATGGTTGCAATCGTCGCTAAGGTTTCAGATGAGCTCAGAAGGCGTTTACACAGGCTCACTCTGCACCCACGGGATGTCATGCAGATCTTTAGCTCAAACAGCTTCGAGGAAGAAAAAAAATCTATTTGCTACTTTCAACGCTAAATCAGAGCATGTTATTTTCTGTATCTAAAGCCGCATATCTAACTCTCTGAATAACCGGTGCTACACACACCTCTTTTGTAGAAAGGCACTGAGACTTGTGCTTCGGCGGGTATGAAAAAAATACAAACATAAAGACCCCCCGTATAGCCTTAACAGACTGTAGGGTCAAGTGCCATTAGCGAACACCTATGCAGGGTGACACGGCACATGAGAAGGTGTGTGACCAGCACCACGCTCGGCCTCCTTTGTGTCCCGAGTGGTGATGTTTATACACCGCACTGGGTACTCGTTTGAGGCTGATTTGAATAATTCAGTAAATATTCAGTGGTGTTGGCAGTGAGTGGGAATCAAACTCTGGTCACCAGATTTGCAGTCTCATCTCATCTCATTATCTGAAACTGCTTTATCCTATATAGGGTCACGGTGAGCCGGAGCCTATCCCGGAAACACAGGGCGTAAGGCAGGAATACACCCGACGACGGGACGCCAGTCCATCGCCGGACATTGCGGGAAAATTTTAGTCTGCGAGCCAATCAACCTATCCAGCAGCATGCTTTTGGACTGTGGGAGGAAACCGGAGTACCCGGCGAAAAACCACGCGGACACGGGGAGAGCATGCAAACTCCACACAGAAAGGCACCCGAGCCGAGAGATTCGAACCCGGGACCTTCTTGCTGTGAGGCGTCAGCGCTAACCACTGGGCCACCGCGCCGCCCAGATTTGCAGTCCAACGTGCTAATCACTGAGCCACCACTTCCTGCCCGCCAGGTGTGTCAGACATCCAACGCCCACATGGCTACCTACATCTGATGTTCGGCACCAGAAGAAGGCTGAAAATTGGATTAAGTCATGCAGTGGTGTGACCACCCGTTTCGTGAATGTAAGGGGTGATTTTTTTTTACCTTGTGCTACATGCCTTGAAGCTGAAATCATGTATCAGCAATTGACAGTAAAACTCATGAAAGCCATAATATTCATCTGATGATAATGTGTTGTTGCTATTGTTGTTTTTTTCCTAAATATACAATTGCGATGTCCATGACTGCAACCACATATATTTCAATGCCATATTCTTCAAAGCATTCTATTCCTTCTAAGCTAATTGTGTTATATAATCATTCAGTCAGTTTTCACTTAAGCTGGAATAAACTGTTGAGCTATCGTGAGCACATGGGGGCACGTGACCGCAGGTTGCCGAGCTGTGCAATGCCTGTCACTGTTCCACACGCAGCTAAATAGTGCGGCGAATCAAATAAGAGAAGCGAAGTTCATCGGCAGCCTTTAGCCACGACTTTTTAATATTCCACGTAGATTTGCAAGCAAAGCCGTTTTAAAAAGTCAAGCGACCGAGAGGATTATCACTTGCCCGAGACCCGCCACGTAGCAATCTTGTCATCTCAGTCGAAGTGGTGTAATGAGAGGGCTCTCAAGAGTACAGCGTTATCACAGTCGTGTCTCATCTCACCCGCTCCTCCCACTCTTATGAGATCGTTCCACATCTAGAGTTAACCTAAGCCCCCCCTCTCCCGCGCCTGCCAGTGCTTGCCCGTCTGTGGTCGTGGTTGCCCATGCTTTAACTTGCGTTGCAGACCGCGTGGATGTGCGCACGTCTTTGTCCAGTCACGCATACCTATGACAGCTTGTGCGACCACCCAAGAACTACGACCTTGATGCCAGACATCAGTTTTGCATGTGGGGTGCACGATCGTGTCTAAAAGTCTCTCCGGTCTGTGCTGCTCAGTGATGCTCAACAGTGTCACATTGTGTAATGGTAGGGATAGGCCTCGGGGTAACGTATTCATATGAGTGTGTGTCTTTGTGAACCTTTACAGACACTTTAAGCAGACGAATTATTTTGTCGGGTTCATTGGTTTAAGTAAGACCCTCTAAGGCTGCCCAAGGAAACAACCACACGTTATGGCTATGTGTACGTGCGATGTTCGCCACGGTTTGCCATTTTTTGTAAAGTTGGAGAGAAATATTGTTCGATTGTTAAAGGGAAGAAACGAATTCTCCTTAAAAAATTATTTTTCGCATTATTAAATGTGTGATCGTCATCATACTGTGACGCACTGGTAATAAATCCTCTGGCTTTTTATTACATCTGCATATGGTTAATAATGAAATACATTGCCAATGCTAACAATCCCGTGACATGTGCATTATGTTGCGAATTAATGTTTATGTTCCACCTCCGTATGCGCAGAAACAATCCTAATGCTCAATATCTGAGCATTCGTCATCTGCCGTCGATGCATTTTTCAATGGGTTCATCATTCGCCTTTTTGTGTGGAGTTTGCATGCTCTCCCCGTGTCTGCGTGAGTTTTTGCCGGGCACTCCGATTTCCTCCCACAGTCCAAAAAACATGCTGCTGCATAGGTTAATTGGCTTGTAGACTAAATTGCCCGCAGTGCCCGGTGATGGACTGGCGCCCCATCGTGGGTATATCCCTGCCTTGCGCCCTGTGTCTGCCGGGATAGGCTCCGGCTCACCGCGACTCTGTACAGGACTAAGCGGTTTCTGACAATGAGATTACTGTATTAGAAGAAAAGATAATTCAAAGAGGAATTTCAAACAAGCAGCCTTTTGTTGGTCGCTTTGCCTTAATAACCTCTTTGTGTTGCACAATAAGGGCCTCACTATTACAAATCGAGAGTGTTAATTACTTTCGCCTGTGGCATAGTTTCCTCGCAGTGGCAGGAGTGTCCTTGCGGGCGGGGAGCGTGCCGTCGGGAATGTGAGGAAGCCTGAACAGCAATGCGATGACCACCGCTTCTTCGCATTAAACACCCAATGTCATCGTTTTCTGAGCATCAGCTTCTTTCGCGTTCTTTATATATATTTTGCTTTTGCCTTTCTCGCTTCTTTGTGCGAGCGAAGCCCCGTTAAGCAATACATCACAGCCCGTTAATATGACATGAGAGACGCGTCAGGAAAATTACTTTTTTCTCTCGCAGCCACAGTGTGCACGCACGTATACCGAGTGTAATAATCGGCCGTATTTATCAAGCTAATGGCAGCCAGCATGCTGCGCTCTTAAGCCGTTTTACTGCGCGCACGGCAGCACTGCGTTATCCGTGACACTACGCTGGCAGCGCTGCCGCTAAACTCCCAAATAAAACTGCTAAGAGCTCACGCCGTGACTGAGGTTGCTGTTTAATTACCACTTAGTATATTCGTGGCGCATTGTGTACGCTTCGTTTTCGTTAATAGAACAACTCAAGCGTGCAAAACAAGGGCAAACATGAGTTCGGGATGATCAGGACATTGATTTTTTTAAATACCGTACATCTCACGGCATCGACTTTTGTCACATTAATTTTGATTTACAGTGTCGTAGATTGCACTGCCTCTCGTCTTGATGAGTCAATAAGAGACAGAGACGGCCTTGATACAGCGCAATGATTTATGCCTCCACCACTGTTCGGCACCATAGGAACAAGTGGATGCTCTCCGCAGGTCCTCCTCTGGCTCTGTGTTGTAGCAGTGTTCCCTCGGTTTTGCTTTCCTTTCAGTGGGACCAACTAACGGTGAAGGAAAATGAGCTTTTCTTTTTAAAAATGCATAATAATCCTGCTGGCTATCCATTGTGCATGGCTAGAGCAACGCTCGTTAGAATGCAACGCCCAGCCCATGCTGGTCAGTAAAATTTTCCGCTAATGGTTGATGGGGGTGACAGCCAAACAATGGACACCCCGCCTTTCTTTGTCCAATTAAAAAAGCACTCTTCGTCGGAGGGACAGGAGCCGAGCGAAAGGCTTGGCAGGCAAATCAGATTCTTTCAAAACAAGTAAAAGCTACTCACAAGACAGCCGTTGAGGCAGCTGTAGGGTGGATTTTTCCTTCACCAAGCAACGCAATTAAGTGGAAGACGTGCCGCTTTGGCAGAGAGAAAGGTTATAGTATGAGATGTGGCTCAAGCCAGAGGAAACCTTTATAGGCTGTTAGAGCAAAGCACATGGGAGTTCCTCCAATTCACGCAGCCAAAACTTGTTAATGCACGTCACGACGCAGAAGGTCCACCCAGCGTTGTCACCTATGGTTACATTAGAGGGTCAGCAAGATACCTTGGCACGTTCAAGATGCACTAGCTAACAGATGAATTATTTAGCTACTTACGTTTGATTCGGATTTCGGCTGGACAAAAGGTGTTTGTGATTATTTCACCATTTTCGTTTTTGCAAATGGTAATGTTCATGGATTTTTTTTTGTTTGCACGAGGTAGACGAGATCAGATCTGATCGCTTTTATACAACGGACCTTGATGAAAGGTAGCCATACCAGTGTGCTCACAGAAGAAAGTGTTTCATCAGTGTTGACTACCTGCTATGAGACGGTTTAGAAACACAGTCACTGACTAAATATAAAATGGAACAAACACTCAGTGAGAGACAACACGGAATATATGCATTCAAGAACAAATACAGTCCAGGGTGATGACGCCATTCACGCTATTAAGAGACGTAAGTGAGCTGGGGTGATACATGTCACGGATAGAAGAGACTATGGCCAAAGGTAAAAGATAAGGAGAGAGGGGCACAAAATTATGCAACAGCATCTGATGGGATTTCAATCGAGGAGGTACTCGGTGGATTGCGATATCTCGTGATTGTGAGATTTGGCGGCACTTTCATTATGGCTGATGGTGATTTTGAGTTCACAACATGCTCACAACAGCAAGTTGGAGGTGAAGCTCGGCCGATTGTCCAGAGAAATAGGTCGTAGCTAAAATGTTTGTATTGTGGATACAAATAAATGAGGGTAGCTTATGTAACAATACGGTTTTTTTTCCATTTTGAAACAAAAACACACTGATTTATAGTGCATTCATTTAAGTGTTATCTAATATATATATAATAGTCTCATCTCATCTTATTGTCAGAAACCGCTTAGTCCGGTACAGGGTTGCAGTGAGCTGGAGCCTATCCCGCAGACACAGGGCGCAAGGCAGACATATACCCACGATGGGACGCCAGTCCATCACCGGGTACTGTGGGCAATTTAGTTTGCAAGCCAATTAACCTATGCAGCAGCATGTTTTTGGACTGTGGGAGGAAACCGGAGTGCCCAGCAAAAACCCACGCGGACACAGGGAGAACATGCAAACTCCACACAGAAGGGCACCCGAGCCGAGACTCGAACCCGGGATCTTCTTGCTGTGAGGCGACAGCACTACCCATTGGGCCACCGTGCCGCCCTATATATAATAGTATTTTTTATTAATAATATATAGGAAAAACTAGTGCTACGTGTTTCCGGGATAGGCTCCGGCTCACCGTGACCCTATATAGGATTAAGCGGTTTCAGATAATGAGATGAGAGATGAGAGGAAAAACTCGTAAAACTGTTAATAAATATGAAGCCCCGAGCTACAAATATAATGCCTCCACACCGTGTATTGAGTAAAGGTAGTTATAGGTAGTACATTCTAAACACAAGCCTCCTCTTGCCCCTATAATAACCAGTTGGGGCTTTGGTTGCAATTTACAGGACCTGTGGTCTGGGGCTTAAATCACACACTGGGTGGGGTGGCCTGTTATGCGAGTCTGGCAAGGTTCAGGACCAGCCTCCAATAATCTCTGGTTTTCATTCATTATTTATTAACATCTTTGCTTACCATGTGTCCTCCTTTAAACAGGGAACGCATGCAGATTTGAGTTCGTGCCGTAGATTACCTTTGTGGTGTTTGCTCACTGCCTGCAACCTTCAGAGATTAAAAGTTCCCAGATTTAGTGGGGGAACAAGATAGAGGGCAAACGGCGCTTGTTTTAGAGAGATGACATTGATACAAGTAATAATAATTGCATCTATAGAGTGGCGTGTGCTCAATCGGTGGCACAGTGTTCACCGTCAGAACATTTTCACCGGTGCTTTGATGCCGACATGGCGAGAATTGTTCAATCTGAACGAGTAAAAAAATAGAAATAAAACCAAAAAATATGGTGACATAGTGCTCCGACTTTTGAATAAAGAAAAAATATTTACTCGCAAACGCATAGATTTCCACAGACTGTAAATGGCCACGTGAATAGCATCGTGTAAGGGTCATGGAGTGTCATGGATTTCATTTTTTTAAATAATATTATTCCTGTGCCTCACAACAATAATAATAATTATAATTGCATTTCCAGAGTGCTTTTCACCCGAGGGTCACAAAGCGCTGCGGAGAGAACGGCACGTCAACAACAATGACATGAGAATGGATAATCAGCAACAGTAACTTTTTTTTTAATGATTCGCCTCTGATGCACCACTTTATGCGCCCAATTAATTCCAGGTGTACGTTTTATACGGAAAGAGCAGTGGTGCAGTGGTTAGCACACCAGGATATGACCCCTGTAATAATTCACAGTGTGCAACTAAATTATGTTTATGTATATTGGGTAGAGCATTGATGGCATTGTGTAGAGCATCTGCCCACAAAAACGCCTCCGCTAAATGACGAAGCATTGTCATTCCGTGAGGAAACCACGGGGGGGGGGGGGGTGGAGTTCACTATGGAGTTAGCCAGCGCAAACCTGCCAGAAGCTTCATTTCCTATTAAGACCTCACCATTGCTCCTGATCTTTAGCATTCCTCCTTCAAAATATCATTACATGGTTTGCAGCTTTAACATTTGCTGCCAATACCCCACCACATGCACTATTAGTCACCGAAAAGTTGGACTGCACTGCAAACGTAACGCATCATATAAATGCTACGTTGTGGTGTGTGCGCATGTAACAATAACTGTGCTTTCCCTCGCTTGCGTGCATGTGCAGGCCAATGGTTGATGCATGTTTTTACTTGAGACGCCAGGAGCCCTCAACTCCAGCGGAGTGCTGTCAAATCAATGCCACATTAATGTGCCAGTAAGCGGCGTACCTCTGCAGGCTGGCTGCACTGACGGAATTGTAATTCCAAGATGTTTTATTCATGGCGTGAGCCATGACCACAAATAAACCTCCCCCTCTTTCTCTGCTCACTCCCGAGCTGGCTAATTGGAAATAAATGTGACATTTTTTTGCGTTTGCGTTTGCGTTTATGTTCAGATGCAAACTAATAATCGCGTTTTTTGCACGACTCGCTTTTGCTTTGATGACTCACACGGAATTTCACTCCACAGGTATTAACTTGACACTTCCCCCCCTTCCCAGCACGCGCCCCAAGGATAGGAACAAGGCAAGGCTATGCTGACTGGCATGGCGTTGTATTAAAATAAGGGTCAAATCGCTTCTCTTACATTTGTTGCTCACATGTCCCATGCGATCTAGTGGGAGTATTGTGTGTGAGACGTATGAAACATTTTTAATGGATTCATGTGAAAAGCACTGAACCTGCACAGATTTTATTTGCTGAGTAGGTTGCTTTGTGCACATTGCTTATTATGTGCCAGTCCAACATGCCGACCAATGCCGAATTGAACACAAAAAAACAATGCTGGAGTTATGTTAAATGTCTCAAATGCAAAAAACAAAGTGCTCTTCATCAATATTAGCAGGTAAATCTGCATAATGGGTTCCTATGAGACAGAACATGTCAACAAATTTGGCAAGTGCAGATTTACAGCGATGCACTCTCGAGAAAGCGCAACACAGTCCAGCTACATTACGCTCACAACCCTCCGCTCTGCAAGCACCAACACGTTGGTCGCCACGTTCCTTGCCTTGCAAAGCAAAGTCACTAACAGACACGGACTCGTGTTGCTGGAGCGCGCGTCGGGTGCATCTTGCTCGTGAACGAATACGGAACCAACGAGTAACCTCTGCAACGTTTCAGCCCCAGCGTCGCGTGAAATTCACGCTGGACGGCGACTGCTACGGCTCATCGCAACAGAGCTGCGCCGACAGCGGCCTGGGTGACACGTCCGATGGGGGGCCGCCCCCGGGGCCCACTGTGGCCTATCGGCCGGGTGGCGTCCCAGGGCCCGCCGTGGAGCTCGGCTCGGCAGGGCCGGCGGGCTCCGGCGGAGCGGCCGAGCACGGACCGGGGCTCCCGGGTGGAGGAGGAGGTGGCTGCTGCTACTACCAACTGACACCACTCACAGACGAAGGGCACGAGAGGAGCACCCCCGACGGGAGCATCGGGGAGATCGAGCACCTGGAGCACGGTACGTGTGATTGCGAACGTTCGGGCGCCGTTGCGTTAGCGTCCCATTTCAGTCCCCGCATGCTGCACCGCGTACTTAATGGAGTTTGACGCAGTCGGATTTATTGACTCTTTAAAACTCAAGTCACTGACTCACTGGTGGGCAGCTGCCTCCATTTCCATCTTCTTATTGTGTCTACCATGGTTACCGTTACAATGAACATCAAACGATATCACCACCCGTGGTTGTAGGCTATGTTTACTGGACTGTTTTGTCTCATCCACACTGTGTTCAACAACCACCACACTGCAGGTCAAATACTTCTCTTTCTGCTCTTTTCGACGCACTGCATGGTGACTTTGGAAATCATTTCCCATTATTTGTTATTCCCATTATTTGCTCAACTCAAGCGACATATCGACTCTCATTTCTGAGACCTTCAAAGGTGATGTTTGCAGCTGCCCGGGTGGCAATTTGGGCCTCGAGGCATGGACTCAAGGACCGTGATTTAATTTTTGGTTAAAACCTCTTCAAAGTGCAGATTATCACGTGTTCTTTTCCCATTGCTTTCCCACGACACCTGAACATGGCTCATGTCACATGAAACTGTTTGAATGCGCCCATTGTGCTTCATCACTAAAAAATCTGAAAGCAAAAACAAACTTGGATCGAGAGTCCTTTTTATAAAAATATATCCCGTTGAATCCTCAGCTAGATTTATTGGGACCGCATAGGTTGTATTCTGAGCAATGTGGGAGATAACAGAGCTTAAAATAAATAATCGAGGATTGTGGGTTTTTTCTTTAAAATGTGCATGTTATTAAAATACTTGTAACTGTATTAGGGTTAGCAATTTCACAAATATAATGTGACCAATGATTTTGGAAAGATGTACAATTATGAAACGAATTTCTACCTCTATAAAAGCCATAAAATGTTGGATAACTGAAAAAACGAAACAACGGTATTAAACGATAGCTTGGTAATACATGTGGCTTTTAACTAATTCGATTTAAAAGTGAGAAGTGACTGTCAAGTGAGTACTCATGTGATGGCTCCTGCTGTTTTGTATAAATGTGAGAGGTTGAGTGGGCTAAGAGGCAGTCAATGAGCACGTGTGCAGCACACATCAGGGTCTTGCCTGATTGCTTGACATTATCTCTCACATAGAACAGGTGGCTAGCAGGGATGCCAAAAAAAAGAAAGCCGTTTTTTTCTCCCCTCTCTCGCTTCTTTATGTCTTTTTTGCTTTTTCTCCCTTCCTTCTTCCTCGGGTCGTATTTTGTTTCCCGCTGCTTTACAACCTCCTGTGGTTTTCACTCCTTCACGCGCGGCCAGTGGAGGCAGTGAGCCATGCCCTGTCATGGGAGTACCCACACCTCACCTGACCTCTAGTCTCCACCCGCGATTCACCCCCCCAACCCAGAGACTAAGATTCCCTGCAGAGCCTTAACACACTGTAGGGAGCACCTCTTGCAGGGCGACGTGGCACATGAGGAGGTGGGTGACTAGTACCACGCTCGACCGCATTTGTCTCCCGAGTGGCAGTATTTAAACACTGCACTAGTTGTTATAAGGAGAACAGGTTTTTACGATTTATGGCAATTATACAGGTGTCAAGATCTTAAAACACCAAAATAAACACATTTCACAATGTGTCTAGTTTGCAAAAGCCACACATACTTGTGGCAAAATATGCAAATAGGAAGCTTTGATAACATAAGCATTGTCCTTCAAACTGATTGGCCTACACCAGACATGGCTTTCTTTTGAGCCTGATTGTCAGTGTTAGCCAGATGATGCCAAAAAGCAGTCAGCTCAGGACAATGCAATATCAATGTTTAGTAGCTCAGGTGGAGCTGTTTAAGCTATGGGTACGAGGTATTCGTTTGAGGCTGAGGCGACCTAGGAGAAGTCCTGGACTTAACCACAAGCTACTTCGCAGTAGCACTGAACTCACAAGAACCGCAACGGATGACTCACGAGCGATTCGCATCTATCACCAAAGCGAACAGGACATCGGTATCTTGGGAACGTCCTCCTTACACATCTCCACCGCAAGCCAATTAAACATCTGCCCAATTAGGCGTAGTCCGTTATAACGTTTACTGCCTGAGGGTCCTGCATTTTAACAGAAATGTTTTATTTTTTTCGGTGTGTCCTTTTTCAAAACTTACAAGGGAACTATGATGATGACACGGATCTTGGAGTGTCTAATAGCACGTGCATGCAATGTGTTTCACTGAAACGTAGTATACTTCTCCTAATCACACACCAAACCATTTACAAAGGAGAGGTACCGGCTAGAGATAGTCGGGCTCACCTCCACATATAGCTTGGGCTCTGGAACCCAGCTCCTTGAGAGGGGCTGGACCCTCCACTATTCTGGAGTTGCCCAAGGTGAGCGGAGGCGAGCTGGTGTGGGCTTGCTTG
>JAZEWT010000009.1:7082513-7107282 GCA_036362905.1 Mordacia mordax | reverse complement strand
GTCTCTCAGCTGGCCTGGGAACGCCTCGGGGTCCCCCCCAGAAGAGCTGGAGGAAGTGTCTGGGGTGAAGGAAGTCTGGGCATCGCTGCTCAGACTGCTGCCTCCACGACCCGGTACTGGATAAGCGGATGAAGATGGATGGATGGATGGATGAAACGTGGTATACCTCTCCTAATCACACACCAAACCATTGACATAGGTGACACAATTATGTGAATATGCATGTGTTTTGTGTGATGTTTAACTTCGTAGAATGCAACAGAATAGACACGTTTTTATAGGTGATGTGTCTTAATGCTGCAAATTGGGTTTTTTACTTCCATCGGTCATGATTTTTTTTAAATAAACATCACCGAGTGTAGAATAAACAATTGCAAGACAAACGCTTTTCGCAAATTTACAATAATTTGTCAAAGTTAATCATTGTTATTGTTAGAGGGTCGCAGCTGGAGGAAATGCTATTTTGTTTTTCTGGACAGCGAGCAGTTTAAGATCATTATGACTGACAATGCTGAGACGTACGTTGAGGTGGAATTGAAAAACTGAATTTGATCAGCGAGAGACATATAACAATAATAATAATAATTGCATTCTTCGAGCGAATTTCACCCAAGGGTCACAAAGAGCTGCACAGAGTTGAGGAGAGAACGACATGTCAACTCAGCAATAACGGTTTTTGGGGTTTGTTTATTTACAAATCCAAGCTTTGGAGAGAAAGGCGTGTCAACAACAACATCAGGACAGTTCAACTGAAAGTCAAATAGCAGCAATAAATTATAGGACATAAAATAAGCGATTAAAAATTTATTATTCAACAAACAAGGAAGGAATAAATGTTTCCGAGCAAGCGCAGGTCGGCAGAGAGCCATCATCCCGGCACGACAACATTGAGCCGCATCAACAGTCCCAGCCAGTGAGTCTTGAGACGAGATTTGAAGATGCCAAGGGACTCAGCTGATCGAATCTGATTAGAGTTCTAATTCAAGGTATTTTTTTCCTCGATTAAAAGAAACGCAATGAGCAAATGTGAAAAATGAATGAACACATTTATAGCTCCTGTAACCTTAACAAACATGCAAGTCAAAATGTTCTCTTTCCACATTGGCCGACGTTCAATCGCGTTACCTAAAACAATTTCCCTACAAACAACTTTACACAGACGTTTCGCATCAAGACACCACACCTACATTTTGAAATTAAGCAGCTTGTGTAATGCTTTGTGACCTTCGGGTGAAAAGTGCTCTAGAAGTGCAATTATTATTATTATTCGTTGCAGTCAGCTTCTACTCCATGTTGTAATCCATGTAGTTTGAAAAATTAGGGAAAAGGTGATTTTATTTCAAATCGGCTGGTTTAATCTCTGACATTTCAGTTGGGTAAACTGAAAACAGCAGCAGCTCAATTTTGTGATCTCAAATAGGGCAGTGCTTAAATATAAAGGATTTATATTTCTCACCACTTGAGAATGCCACTGTATGGTGTGTGCTGCAGTTATTATGGAGTCACCCATCGTGCGTTACATCTACGCAGCGATGTGTGGGCCAAGGCACTCGCTGTGAGCAATAATACGGTAGCAAAAGTAGCTGCACATAGACAACGCACATCAGTGTTTAGTTGTTGACAAATAAATATACGGTTTAAGCCAATCATACACCTACCTACTCGGCTGGCTTTCTTGATTTCATACACTCGAATAGCTATGTCAGCGACGCGGATATTCACATTATTTTACTTCTGCAAGTGAGGAATCAACTATCTGCTAATTCGCCAATAAATAGTTAAAATAAGCGCTTTAAGAACCAACATTTTGTAATGCGTATTATATATAAAGTTATAAAGCGGTCCATTGCTGTATGAAGCCAGCTATAAATAATTATGAATTTTAATAATTCACAGTCCCATGTCGATCCATTGCTGGACGAAGGCTTCCTCGCCTCGAAGTAGTCATGGAAGTTGCTTGAACATTTCTTCACCACGCTGGTCAATGCGGATTTGTGAAAGGAGGAGGTCAGGACCGGCACAAACATAAATCGCCACAAGCGTTGGCCGCGGTCAGGAATCAAATAGATTGCGGGGCAGTATAATATCCAACGCCTACTACTTATAAGGCAATAATTACGAATGTTTCATTTAGAAATAAGCACAAGAAAGACACAAGTTGCAGATGAATGTTATTCGTGGAAGAGACTTGGTTTAATAAGCCATTAATTTATATTTTTTCATGTAATTTCACTCACTGCTTGATGATACACGCATCGCAGAGAATCCTTTGTAAACTTCCACTTTCTCCATTATGAACCACAGTCTGTATTTCATCTTGGGCTTTTGTTCTGCTTTACATGAGCCGTAGGAAATTAAGTGAGTAAAATCAAATGCAATTCAGAGCAGAAATTTGTTGGTTTCGAAAGATTAATGTTTTAACATTTTAAACAATACACGTTTACTTAAAAGATAGTTGACCAATCGCTCCAGGCAATGAACACAAACTGTTGATCTCTAAGAGAGAGAGAGCTGAGCAAAATTCATAAACATTTGTTTTAAAACAAGGGCTTGCTCATAGGAAAAAAAATGTAATACATGAACAATATTAATCAGTCCAAATGCAATGAGGAACGATAAGGGTCATTGTTCCTCATTAGCCATTGCGGCCGACGGAAAATTGGCTTTTAAGCTCATGCCACTTTAATTCATATTGCACACAACTAATTTATTTGTTTTTTCATCAACAATAATACGAAAATAAATGGCGTGCATTCATGTGAATTAAAAAGTATTAGTGATTGGTTAATCAACATTCATAAATCAATCTGGAGTAAAAATGTTGCTATTAGCATTAACTTTAAGAGTAGGTTATTTATAATTTCCTTCTGGTTAAACTTTTACCACAGCTAATGGGACTGCCAGAAATCCCAAGCCGTGTCAAGCAGCCGTTTTTTGTTATTCCACTTGCAGCAGAGTTAATTAATTTGACTTTGGAATTTGACCCCTGCACCCTGACCCAGCGAATGCTGAAGACAAATATATTTTGTTTAATGCAGCCTCTTTCATTGAAAATCAAGTCGAAACGTTTTGATTTTTAAATGCAAATTGTTGGTGCAGGACCGCAGTCGGCGAGGGTCGTACTTTCGTAGAAATGCAGCGCAGCGCTGTATTTGCAAAAGGGGGTGAAAATATAGAAAAGTAACATTTTGTAATAAATTCAAGCTTAGAGTTAATCCATCGACCAATAAGTCTTGCATTTAGTTCATTGCGAACACAAAAGGACCTTCAGTGCAAAAGGACTTGAGTTCTAAGAAGTGCCCTGCAATAATAAGATTAGAAGAACAAAGGAAGCTACGACTTTCCTGCCATCATTGTGAAGGAAAATTAGATTTAAAAGGACAAAGAGGACAAAGAAGTGAGTGTTTTTACCACGGCTCAAGATTTTTCTTGGCTCTAAAGATGAAGGCATCTGTGCAATAGTTGTGAAAAGAGGTGCAATGAGGCGGAGGTATATATATATTTAACAAAGCAAGTTTCAGCTCTGGCGTCTGTCAACATTTAAGCCGATATATTAATGAAGTAAATGTTATCGAAATCTTATAATCAACAGAAACTCGTCTGCCATAAAATGCTCAAGGAGCGGTCTGTGCTCCTTCATCCGTGGAATTTGCTGGATAATATAATCCAAGATAACTTTGGGCTAGCGCGCTGCCGGAATATCTTCTATCGCAATTTTTAATGGGTGGGAGAGTCGAGTGCACGAAAGGAACGTTTCGCATAAACAACCCCAACGCAACACCGCCACTGGGACAGCTCCCATGCCACTACTCATTACAGCGCACACGTCAAATATTCACAGGGCTCATTTAACACGGTAGTCCAAGTCAGTAATAAACAGCATTAGCGTGCAGTCATAGCGAAGACTTTCCACAACGCTTTGCCTAAACAGATCACAGAACGACAGTCACGTCCGACACATTTGAGAATCGCGTTTGCTCAAAGATCTGAGCAAAATGCAATATCTACATTTGTACATCGAGGAAAGCAATTTGTAATATGGTTGCTTGCCTGCTTAATTGTGCCAAGCATTTCTGCTGTACTCGTGAGATTTACCGTACCATGGAGAAGTGCCAGCATGACAGGTACATAAGGACATCGGATTGTAGCGGACGGCTAGAAGGCAGGGCGGCGCGGTGGCCCAGTGGTTAGCGCTGACGCCTCACAGCAAGAAGGTCCCGGGTTCGAATCTCTCGGCTCGGGTGCCTTTCTGTGTGGAGTTTGCATGCTCTCCCCGTGTCCGCGTGGGTTTTCGCCGGGTACTCCGGTTTCCTCCCACAGTCCAAAAGCATGCTCCTGGATAGGTTGATTGGCTCGCAGACTAAAAATTGTCCCGCAATGCCCGGCGATGGACTGGCGTCCCGTCGTCGGGTGTATTCCTGCCTTACGCCCTGTGTTTCCGGGATAGGCTCCGGCTCACCGTGACCCTATATAGGATTAAGCGGTTTCAGATAATGAGATGAGATGAGGTTAGTCGGCAACGTGAGTGATATAGAAAGATATTATGAGGGTACTAGCAGTTGTACTGGAGATAGGTCTGTACTAAATGATTGTCTACTGTTAGAATTACGTCTGATATATGTATACTATAGTGGACTAGTGGCAAGGTGGGGATTCCGACACGCCGTGAATACGGCTGCCTGAGTTTGATCCCCGGCCAAAGATAACATCATTGGCAGTTATAGTTGAACCGTGCCCGGGTGTCCTTGTCCTTCACCAGCCCACACTGACTTAAGTGGTAAAATATGGCCAAACTACCCCACCATGAAGTGATATGGCTTGGGGAGGTCAAAATCTAGTAGTAGACTGACACAAAGTGCTGTAAAAAAAGAGAAAAAGAATGTGTGTCCTTTAGATGTGACTTGTGCTAAAGGTTTTTTTTATTTCATAAACCTTACATAGTACTTTAAATATTTATGCTGGGATGTTTCCATGTGTGTGCACTATTAATGCTGTGTCCTTTATAAGCTTTCCTTTATTAACTCTATAGATCCTCCTGTCACAGTGGCACAGCCGGCAGACCAGTTCATATGTAAATGACAATGATTCAATGTTCCTGCCCCATCCTCTCTCCCCTCGCCCCCGCTCTCTTGCTGTCCTTCCATCTTCCACAATTCCAGGATCTTTGGGGGATTGGAGGGCAGGGATGCTACAGTAAGAAATCAAATACTACATCATTCCATGACCCCTCACCATCTAACCCAGTGCTCCAATCCTCTTTGTCTCCATACAAGGGGTTGTGCACTCATCTAATGACAGCACAAATATTGTACTAGCGCCTCACTAAGTGAAAACAAACACTGCCCCCTTTTTTACAGACGCACCAACATTTTGACAGCTCACTGAAACATGCCCTTTACACTTTGCAGGGTCTGCAGGTTAGTAGTGGTGGCAGAGCTGCTAGAGGTGGGGTGGGTGAAATTGGAGAAGCGCTGTAGGAGTAAAGAGGGGATTTGTCTAGACAGAAGGAATTACAAACACCAACTCACAGTCCCTCAAAAAATGTGTTTTTTTTGTTTTTGCCTATCAGATGACAGAGTAATCCCCAAAAGTCTTAATCAAACATCCACGTTTGCTGTGCCGCATAGAAAAATCATCTGTTTTCTTGTCGAGTCAGGTATTCAATGAGGTTAAGCGTTCATCTGTCTTCTCTCGCCTGTGTTATTGGACCATATGTAATATATTTTTGTACAGTTTTTTTCTCGAAACGTTCTTCCTTTAACGATAACCTGTGACTTTAGGTTTGACGGCTGGATGCGCGAAAAGCATAATATCCAGCAAATAGCAAAAGCGAGAACCTCACCTTAATCCCTACCTGAAAGTATACTCTAAGCTGATTCTAGAAGTAATCTTCGCAGAAAGAAAATCTGATCGAATTAGATTCGTGAAAATAGCTTGGATTACAAGAGATTACAGTGCAAGCAGGTTTGAAGCAGGGCTCCCTAAGCTTCTAGTTATTGGAAAGAAGGCAGTTAAGTTCGTGCACCTCGTATGACTGTGCAAGTAAAGTCATTTTATATGCCGCCTGGCTACAATACGATGTTGAAGGATATGAATCAACCGCAGCGACATTATGTTGAAAGATTGAGACAGAGAAGGTTGTGGTCCTCCATCCTCTAGCGAAGCTCAATAACCACTGCCCACAGCCGTCTGTAGTGGTGGCATGACTAAGCAAGTCAACGTCATCTTCCACTGGCTTTTAGCCAGGAACATAAACCTCGCGGCAGTCACATGCATCACTCACGACACAAGGTCCTGCTTGCATGTTGCACAGATCCACTTATGAGAAAGTGGTAGTTACCACATCCTGTATCTGAGCCAATCGCTCTGTATCAGAAAAAAAAAACCTTATATGAACACAGGTTTTCACGGCTCGATGCATGATGATTGTTTCCAAAATCTGCTCTTTTAAAAAAGCCGTGTCGATCGCTACTCCTCTCTCCTTCGCGACGTTTCACCTCCCACATTTGAGGCATGTTCAGCATGACTGATGATACCTCATTTCATGCTTTGTGAATAGCGCTTTAGGAATGCAACTATTACTGTTATAACACGCTCGTAAATTACGCCGCCTTAACAATCGGTAACGTTTCGAGCAATGGCTCGTCTTCGTAGCAACGCAAAGACGGTAAGTAATCGTCAGAATTGTCTCCAACAAAATGTTTTTTAGCTTTCAAGGCAGCGTTTACTAATTGTGCTTGTGTACCACTAACATGGCAACATAAAAAAACATGTTATGATCTAAATACATCATTGATAATGTGTATATTCTTGACCTTTAATTGTGAAACTGCTGTGGTGCAATTGTTAGGGGTGTTTGGGCTAAATTTCCTGGCGTAGCCGTCAAAACAACTGGAGGATTTCCTATATTCCGAGTCTTTGCCCACCCAGCGATTAAAATGCGTAGCGTCATAGTGGATCAGCCGGTCGTGGGTGCTGGGGTAACGTTTGGGTACTCGTACCACTTCCAAGATCTCCGACCAGCGTGGAACAGTAGTCCAGTGGGGCTCTCAACGGCTCACAGTAGTGGAAGTACTTCTGTCAGCAGTAGCATGAGCAAGTGATTGCAGTGCTGCGCCTTTACGTTTTATATCCTGGCACTCAATTGGAAGGATGCAAATCAAATTCAAGTTAGGTATTATCTCAGCAAATCATTCCTTCAGAGTCGATAATATGTTGTTTCTTGTTAAAATTGCTGGTATCCAGGTTTCCCCGGGTTAACCGGTTGCTCCTGGATGGTATAAGGGCAGGGTTCTACAGCACAATGCGCTTCCTGGTGCAAATTTCCTTTAGCCGAAGCGTCTTCGGATAGGAACTTGTCTGGAACCTTCCCCTACACCTGTTCACCAGGGGAGAACCTTCCAAGAGTGCTCGAGCAGGAGACATAGCTTTGGGGATCATATGAACATGCAAACCCCTCCACCACGATGCGGTTACGATCCATGGGGGGAGTAGGATCGATAATATAACATTCGTTTTAGCGGACGTCCGGAGTAGTTGTTGTAGTCAGAGGATTGATTTCCCTCTCCATAGGACTGTGGAATTTCCAACAGTGGATCAGAACTGCAAAAGAGATTAGCACTGGTCCAATGCTAGCTTGAACTTAATTAAGTTCTGAATGGTTTAGATTATTAACCGTAAATACCCAGTGTGTTTAACTTTGGACGAGTGCATCGTGCAAAAACAAGTCAATCTTATTCACCCCCTTGTCATTGTTAAACTAAAAATGTAATTAATAACACAGAATCCACAACTGTCAGTCGACTCACACTTGTGAAGCCAAGGAAACACTGCTGAGTGTACCTACATAATTAAAAGACAATTGCTTTTACACACTGGAATTCACTTGAAATAAACAGATTAAATTACATTAGCTGCCCAGAACAACTTGTTTTTGGGAACAGAACGCATCGTGTACTTGTGACCTAGGCCCTGCCAAAGGGTGACCTCACCTGATAAAAAGGTTCAACTATTGTTTTTGGCAGAGTGCATACCAAAGTATTACATGTCTCGTCCACTTGATTTGTTCTATTTTGTTTATCCACGAGGGAATGTAGTGACCGTTAGAGGTTGCGTTGGCTTGCTGTGTGCGAGAAGCAACTGCCAAGGTGGAGGGATAACACTGCAACGAGATGGCGATGACCTTGGCATTGCAATAGAATCGCCTGCTAAATGATCCAAGACGATTTGGAAAATTTATTTTCGGATTGTCTGAAATAATTATGTGGTAGTAGTAGTATGTATTAGAAACGTTCCCTTAATTCACACTACTATTTCTGTCCTGTTGTAGGTTTACACGGCTCGATGCATGAGAACTGCTTTCCAAAGTTGTCTTTTCGGGACAGCCATGTCGAGCACTCCCCCCTATCTCCATCACGACGGTTCGCGTCTCACCTTTGAGACATCCAGCTGCCTTTGGCATCATAATAACAAAGAAGGCAATATATAGCACAGCACACTCAACTGCACTCCAAACTCAGGATTCCTGAGGATGCTTCCAAAGTGGTAGATGGAATATTGCGAAGGAGAAGACAGGGAGTATTCAATACAGCAATTCCAAAGGAACAGCTTTGAAAAACAATTCTCACTACCTGCTGTAGCACACATGAGGGCCTCGCCACACTGTGTGGCTCATGGGGGGGGGGCTGCTTGATGATAATTCTCTACGTGGTACACGAGGGAAAATGAAGGTGGGGGGCATACACGTGACAGCATAGTACAGCACATCTGTGAATTTTGCTACACCATCCACTGCTACTCACCACGTAGGGCTACAGTCTCTAACAACCTCTCGATATTGCCCAGCTTTGGAGGTCAGATAAGGTCAGATTAATTATAGGTGATTTGACCATAGGCCAAACTGAAGATATTGGAATATAATGCACTATGTTGTATAAAATGGGTGCTAGAAAATCTCTGGATTATGTCTTCAAAAGCTTGCTACAGGAAAAAAGTCAAACAACAGAGAATATGAAAAAAAATCGATATATAACAATGGTAACTGATTGATTTTTGAGAACAGTATAAAACAAGAGCCTTAACAAAATAAGGCTCTCTCACAGCGGCTATACTGTCCAAGTCCCTGCATAACAGGAGCAGGCTTAACACATGGTCGTTCTATACAAAGTTCTTAGGTTTTAGGATGCAGGCGTTAAAGAAGTTTTATTTTCAAAGCTTGCTAAGGCTGTTAATGTCACTGTTTTTTTAATTATTTTTATGGAAGGCACTGTAAGTCGTTGAAATTAATAGTAAAGTAAATGGCAGTTCCGGCTTCATGTTACTATTTGATAAATTTGATGGCTGTGCAGCCACAAAGAGAAAAGTTTATCAATAATTTACTGCCCACAAATGACAACAAAATTAAACAAGCAGAAGTTGTAATATTTTATGGGACCAATTCTATCCTTGTCATGATTAATAGCATTCAATTTTCTACCTTTGTCCCATTTTCCTGCTCACTACTGAACGCATGAGACCGTTCATAAAAAAAAAGGAGCTATGGTATATAATTTCAAGGAGTCCTGACAATGGCCTTGCAAAACATGATATTAGTTGTGCATCAAAGTCTGGAACGGTTATTGCTGTAGGTAGCGGGTAGTGAGGAACTGACAGTTATGTTTCTTGTGAGTTCCGACGTACACATGGAAATGTTTGCTTCTTAAAAGCTCGCTTGTCTCCATCACGACATTGGTTTGGTGTGCGCACGTTATTGATCACGGCTAACACTTGCATGGTAAGGAGTTTGGACAGCGAGACTTTGCCAGCTTCAGCTATCCATCCCCAGCCCCCCCTCCTCGCACCTTTCTTTTCCATCATTCATTCCCCATAAAAATAAACGTCAGACATTCAACACTCTGAGACACACTGCACCCATGGGCTGGGCAGTGTAGACATCCAAGAGGTGGAGAGGTAGACGGACCATAATAGACAAGCAATTTTCCCTACGCGGGCACTGTACACTTGCTTGTATTTTCCCACTATCACCTGACTCGCAAGCAGACGGAGAAAGCGGAATGCTTTTTTTCTTGTAGTACATTCAACATGAGACATTGTTCGGGCACGTTATGTAATCACAATGCATTACAGAATGTCCCAAAGGCACTAAGAACAAGAGGTATATTCTGGAGCTTAGCACATACTTATATGATGATTGTTGGATTTCTAGAGGTAAAAATAAGACGTTGGTTTGTGTTCTTAATTGAATCATTGCAAAAATTCTGCCATGAAACTTGTAAATTGGACATGGGTAAATTGCGGTGTTCATTAGTACTGCTAATTAACTCTGATTATTGGTAATATAAAAACAATCCTTGCCTCATTGCTGAGCGTTTGACCAAGTCTTTTAGGCACTGTCTTCAAATATATTCTAAGGACATTTCTAAGCTGCCAGTAGAGTAATGCAAGCATAGGTATCTGTGGTGCCAAATTCTCACATCACAGGTGATGGGTTTGATGGTGGAAGAAAATTCATAGGTAGCTATTGCATGGACATTACCATAATTTTCAGCAATGGTCTATATAATGCTGCATGAGGTACTACCGAATACATCACCAAACCTTACGGTAATGCGATGCAACGATCCATCTAGCTCCTGCACAAGAACTAATCTCAATGTTCCACCTCCTTGGTCGAGGTCCCCCCAAGAATCTCCTCTCCTCTGACTGCTACTTCGTGCTTAGTATCAACCATGGGCTATCATCTCTTCTTAGCAAAAAGACAATGGTGGCATGGTGAGTAGCGCTGCCACCTTACATAAATAAGTTCGCCGGTTTGATTCCCAGCTCGGGTGCCTTTCTGTGTGAAGTACGTATGTTCTCCCCATTTCTGCACGTGTTTTTTTTTTTCCAGGTATTCCAGTTTCCTTCCACAAACCAAAGACATGGCTGCCCAGGTCAACTCTCCTGAATAAATTGCTCCCAGAGGCCTGAGATGTAGTAAATTGTTTACTCCTTCCCATTGGATAACGGTTACATAGCTCAATATTTCCTTAAAATATAAATAAAAACTGACTGAGTGACGTGCCCTGCCCAAGCCCCCATACTTTCTTAACAGTAAAGAAAACACATTTACCTTGTATTTGCTCTCTGAACCACGTGCTCCCCTTACTGTCTCGTGATGTGATGCCAAACATGACCTCTCACTGTTCCCTGGCACACTTGTCCATCTAGATAATGGGTTATTGCATACCATATAGATCCTTTTATTAAATTACACTTTGATGGATGTTTAATATCAGCATTGTGCTAAAGAGGATTTTTAGACTCATTTTTCACTCAATTTCGACATATGAAATAATATGGTCGCGACGTTATCAGCAAAGTGAAAGCAATAAAAAAATATCTAAAGCGAATGGGAGAACAATAAAACAGTTAAATGGAGAGAGGCGAAAGGGAGAGGCGCGTGATGGGTAGGATGGGCGGAGTGCTGCCCTTCCTGGCCCGCCTGCCACTTGCAGTGCGTGATTGACGGGGTGGGATGGGGTTACAGACACTGTCCAGGGGGTTTTCTACACCTGACTGCATGCGCGCTCACTACAAAATGGCCCAAAAATGTAGCGAGGCATCCCCAGAGACTCTTTCGCTCGCATCCCCCACCACTACGTCCTCTCTCTTCTTTAAATGCCCCACTAACCCCCCCCCCACCCAATATACCGCCACCCAGACTTTGTTCACCGACCACAAACAATATCACGTGCATTTGTAAAGTGTTCCGAAGGACACCGTTGTGGTGTGCTGTCATTAAGATTTTTATTTTGATCAATGTTTGCGATTTGGCATCTTATTTTCAAAGACAATGTTAGCGCAATATTGCTATTCCTTTCACTAAATACATTTTCAGCAGTTGTATGGAATTGTTAGCTGTTGCCATGAATAACTCATCTCATCTCATCTCTCATCTCATCTCATTATCTGAAACCGCTTAATCCTATATAGGGTCACGGTGAGCCAGAGCTTATCCCAGAAACACAGGGCGTAAGGCAGGAATACACCCGACGACGGGACGCCAGTCCATCGCCGGGCATTGCGGGACAATTTTAGTCTGCGAGCCAATCAACCTATCCAGGAGCATGCTTTTGGACTGTGGGAGGAAACCGGAGTGCCCGGCGAAAACCCACGCGGACACGGGGAGAGCATGCAAACTCCACACAGAAAGGCACCCGAGCCGAGAGATTCGAACCCGGGACCTTCTTGCTGTGAGGCGACAGCGCTAACCACTTGGCCACCACGCCGCCCTACTTTCAATTCACTGCCATAAAACGTTTTTAACGAAGTCAAATTTCAATAGTTCGAATGACTAACAATTGGCAGAACTACAGAAACAACTCAAATGTGTGCTAATGAGCCATCGGTACTGCAGACACCTATGCAGCAGCAACAATGCTTTGCACATTAGTCGCGAGCCTCTTTAAAAAAAAACGCCCGAAATGCAATTACATCCAAATTTAAGGAATATGCCCTCGTGTGTCATGAGTATGTAAAAACGGCATCAAGTGCTAATCGTTATCCATAAGATATATACACAGCACCGTCATCTGCCATCACATTTCCCTCGCTGAGACTTCGTGCTCGGAGCGACTCAATCATGGAGAGGTAGGCGGTGGGTGGGGGGAGCTGAAGGCATGGAGGAGCACTTTGATTTCGTGGGTAATGAATAGTAAAAATCTGCAATTGTCAGGCTGCGTGACAGAAACGGGTCATCCTCATTATTGTACTGGTGACAAATATATGTGACGCGGGCATGTTCATGGTCAGAGCTGCAGTCTCTTGGGAAGCCGCACGACATCCACAGAGCCGGCAGTGATGTTTGAATGCCTTGCGTAAAGAAAAAAAGAAGAGAAAGCCTCGCTTCTTGCTCAGAGCCAGAGTGTCTCTGGGTACCTTCTGGGTGCCCCTGCCGAGTCTCTGACAGTTCACTCGTCACGCAGATCCCCCCCCCGCCCTAAAAAAAGGTGGGCGCGACGATTGCTGAATAGGTTGACAGGAATTAGGGACATGGGACAAAGATAGACACTGAGGCCGTCATTCATGAAATGTGTAACTTACCAAGCAACAGTGTTCACACCCCCAAGTAAATATGGCTTTCTGAATCCATGATGTATTATTATGCTTATTTCGAATAAAATTGCCAACATTTTACATACTATTAGTGTCGCCCACATCAGAATTGTGTGCACATACAACATTGTAAGTTTTCATGGCTTGTTTATGAGAATTGCTGTTTACTCAACACAGCTATCCTGAAAGAAAATAGATGGAGAGCAATTCTCATGGAATTTACAAGTTCCATATTGCTAGGCTAAAGCTTTCGAATGATTTTGTTACACAAATCTCCATCATAGATCTATTTTGCTGTCTATCTAGGTCGCTGACTTGATTAATTCGAGCCTCGGCGCTCTTGTCTCTCAGCGTGAGTGCAAAGTTCCTTCGATAGCTTCTGCAAACACTGATTGCATCAACTTTCGCTGGCGTTGCTCTCCCATCTGTAACACGGATCAAATGGCTCACACGTTCTCCAGGCTTAATAATTTGCACGAAAATTCAAAATGAAAACTACTCGAACACAAGGAACGCTCAGCACAAATCGCAATATGCAATCGTTGATAAATGTCTCTGCGGTTAGTAACGTGTGTGCAAACAAGACATCTAATTCAACGTCAGTACTCCAGTGCGTTGAATTAAATTGCCGCAGCCTATGATGCTAAATACAAAGACATGCGGATTGCCAGGGCGTGAGGGAGTGGATATGGTACCGTAGAGAGATAAACTGTGCAGGCTTTCCCACGATCATTAATCTGGCTTCCATTGAACTTGTGTTTCCCACAAGGTTCTGGGGACATTTTGTAACTCGTGATATAGAATTGTAACCCATTAAAGATATTAAATTTTTTTTGTAATGCAAGCAATACCACTTTTTAGGGCATCTAGTTGACCTATATTTTCAGGATTATTGACCACATTCATGCCATATTTTCAGTCATATTTTCACCCATGTGATTGTGCTGTGGAGACACATTTCTGAACTTATTTTAAAGGAAATTTGTATACGTGCGTGTGATTATGAAAAACTAGCAGCACTCATATCCATAGCTCTGTGCCATTGTGCACAAGTGTCTTTGCGTTAAAACTCATTAAGGTTCAATTATGGACTTCAAGTAATATTCATGCCTTTCACCTACAATTCCATTTTATTTAGATTGTGAAATGTTTCAGTGTTTAGTTCTGTAAAGTCGAGGCATGGCACGAAACCATTTTTTTCTGCCATCACTATCCAAATGCAAATATCTTTGGTTTCTCCAAGAAATCTATTGTCGATCACTTATTTTTGTAAATATCAAATAAAATAGCAATTTACACCATAAACAAAATTCCGATAATCTGCAAAATATAGGCTCCGGCTCACCGTGACCCTATATAGGATTAAGCGGTCTCAGACAATGAGAGATAAATTTTGGCTTGTTTGGGATTTTTTTTTATTTGTTACTTATTTACAGAATATGCTTTCACATTGAATTCCATATCTGCGTGGGCATAACCTTCTAATGTGGAACTGATTGTACATGATATTCATCAATGAAAAGCACATTTTCTTAGTACTTGAGAGGTTACAATCATTCTGTAAGATAAAATCATTAGCCGATCATTCCTTGAATGTGCATTTGATCGCAGAAAACCAGACACCATACTGGTAATCAAAGTGCTTAGCCATTCATCAGTATAAAATTTTACTTCATAAACAAACCCAATAACATTTTTGCTTTTGTCCATGGTGTAATTAACAAACATTTTCTCATTTTCATTTTTTAGCTGTTGATCGGCTCTTATTTTTCTTATCAGTATTTCATCTCAGCAGTGCTGGGTATGATGTAAAAAAAAGACACAATATTTTCTGGATATACGAGAAAGAAAAAGAAGATTCTTACTTTTAACAAGTATCCTCATTTTTAGGCGAAGATACAGACAAGTGTGCACCTTATTAAATGGTTTGGATTTGCATTCAACAGAGCACCCTGAAATATGCATGCACTCTGCAGGAAGTGGCAACGTTATCACACAACTCGACCTATAATTTAGTTTGTCTCTCGGCCCTCTCAGAGCTCATAGCTGATCTGTGTACAGTAAACAGTGGCAAGTGATCTGAAGAAAAAAAATCTTGATGTTTGATGGAGATTATCAGTGACTACGCTCCTATCTTGTCTAAGTTATGTTTATATTCCAGAAATAATAATTGGTTTTTCGTGTGTTTACTTTCTTTAGTTTCATACTTTACCACATGTTGCATGTAGCAGGAAGTATTTTGGGGAAAAAATACAAATGTTGATTCTCACATGTGCACAGATATGGATTTTATATGTGTTTACATGAAAGGTATAAACGTACTGATTACTTATCAATGCTGAAAAGCGCAGTCGTATATAAATATACATAGTTTTATAACTCAATGTGTAACTTTCATCTGAAAGTATGTTTATACACTTACAGCATATGTACACATGGACTTAGGGACACGAGCATCGATGAGCCCATATATTGCTTGGATGTGTGGACGCAACGCTAACAGGTGTTACAGGCGACGCTACTCTGCCGCACAGTGGGTAGTGGACGTGCAGTCAAAATCATTGTTGGACTATGCATTCAAATTCAATGGTCTCCACCATCTCCAACCCACACTGCAGCAAACCTGAGCTACTAAAGCACTGATATTGTATTGTTCTGAGCTGACCGCCTTTTGGCAACATCTGGCTAACACTGACAATTAGGCTGTAAAGAAAGCCATGTCCAGTGTAGGCCACTCAGTTTCATAAACTATGCATATATTATCAAAGCTCTTTGTTTGCATATTTTAGCACGTGTATATGTGGCTTTGTGCAAACTGTACACTTTGTGAAAGGTGTCTATATCATATTTTAAGATCTTAACACCTGTATAATTGCCATAAATGGTAAAAGCTTTTTCAAATTTTTATATATAGTCAAATAACGTCTATGAGCCACTTGGCACTGGGTTGATAAAGGGCTGTAAATTTTTAGACATAACATATAGCATGTGCTGCTGTATAAAATGAATAACATGTATATGTACTAGAAAGAACTTGAATGCTTTGCGTTCTGCATAAATTATGACTTGACGGGTTAGCTGAATATTGAGACTCGATAGTTTTTTTTGAAAGGAGAAAGGTGGAGAAGTGTACATCAATGTCAGAAGAAGACTCTTGCGACTTAATTTTTGTAACACAAGAGCCATATGGTGACAGGGTGTTTGTTTTTGAAGATATAATCACCTTGACTCCTCTCCTGTCGCAGTAAACATTTAAGAAGACTAAGTTTATCATTGCAAGTGTCAGTATGTGCAGAGATAAATAAATTCATACGTTGAGAATTCCTCTCCAAAGCAGTTTTTTCGGGAGAGCCACGTCGAGCGCTCCCCATCTCTCCTTCGCAACGTTTCGCCTCCCGCATTGGAAACATTGTTGGGAGTGCTGAGTCTCAGAACGTTTCGCCTCCAGCATGAGAGGTGACATGGTGAAAAGAAGAGGGGGGAAGCGCTTGACATGGCTATCCTGAATAAGCAGTTTTGGATAGAAATTCTCATACAGTGAGCCATAAAAACCTGTATCAGTACAATTTTTTTAAACCTTGACAATGGAAAATACATCTTTATTTTGGGCTGGTATCAACAAGTTGCCAAAAGAATAGGTTTGTTAAATACATTAACCTTATTAATTTGTTAGCTTGAAACCAATAAAATTGTCGTTTTTTGTAAATGCCCAAAAATCAGATATGCATATGCACAACAGCAATGTCATTGCAGTCAGTGTCAAGCACTGCAAAACAACCATTATTACTAAGCACCCATTTCGGTCATAACTTATACTTAAGTGGATAGTAGTATGACTCCTACTCATTAATATGTTCAAACTTCCAGTGCCTTTTGTTAACACATCACACCTGATAATCATTTTTGGCTATGTCAACCTAAGGCACAGCTCAGCCAGCCTATTGTACTAACTATTAGAGCACCCGCAAAATGGAAGATCTTGTTCCAAGCGTGTAACACGTTCTATTGATGTGTTTTGTTGATGACATTTTCTGCTGACCATCATGATGGTTCGAAAAAAGATCATGAGAACCCTGCCCAAGTGACCCACATAACCCGGTTGGGCTCAGCCAGAAATGGATGTGGAGCAGCATTGTGGTCCATCACCTTCAAGGCGAAGCGTGAGGGTCGGGTGCGATGCCGTCAAGGCAGCGAAAAGGACGAACTTAGACAGACTAGACCTTTGCAAGGGAAACTGGCTGTTGGGATGTGGAATGTCACATCTCTGCCGGGGAAAGAGCTGGAGCGTGTGGAGGAGGTGGAAAAGTACCGGCTTCAGATAGTTGGTCTCACCTCCACACGTAGTATTGACTCTGGAACCAAACTTCTCGATCAGGGTTGGTCTCTCTCTTACCCCAGGGTGGCCCCTGGTGAGCGGCCCAGAGCGGGAGTGGGGATACTCACAAGCCCCCGGCTTGGTGCTGCACAGTTGGAGTTTTCCCCAGTGGACGAGAGGGTCGCCTCAATGAGACTTCGGGTCTCGGAGAGGAAAACTTTGATGGTTGTTTGTGCGTATGCGCCAAATAGCAGTTCAGAGTATTCAGCCTTCTTGGAGACAGTTGGTGCAGTGCTCAATATGGTTCCGTCTACTGACTCCATAGTCCTACTGGGAGACTTCAATGCACACGTGGGGAATGATGGAGATACCTGGAGGGGCGTGATTGGGAGAAATGGCCTCCCCGATCTGAACCTAAGCGGTGAGTTGTTACTGGATTTCTGTGCTTGCCATGGATTGTCCATAACAAACACCATGTTCAAACACAGGGAGGCCCAAAAGAGTACTTGGTACCAGAACTCCTTGGGCTGAAGGTCAATTATCGACTTTATAGTTGTTTCAGCAGATCTTAGGCTCTTTGTTATGGACACTCGGGTGAAGAGAGGGGCAGAGCTGTCAACTGATCACGACTTGGTAGTGAGTTGGATCCGACGCACAGAGCGCCTGCCTGATAGACCTGGGAGACCTAAACGAGCAGTGAGGGTGGCCTGGGAACGTTTGGCAGAATGCCAGTTATGGAAGGCTTTCAACTCGCACCTCCAAAATTACTTCTCCTTGATCCTGGGAGAGATTACGGACATTGAGTCCGAGTGGCTCTCGTTCAAGACCTCAATTGCTGAGGTGGCTGTGAAAAGCTGCAGCCTGAAGGCAGTTGGTGCCTGTCATGGCGGCAACCCTGGACACCATTGGTGAGAGAAGTGGTCAAGTCGAAGAAGGAGGCCTTCCGGGCAATGCTTGTGAATCGCTCTACTGATTCGACTGAGAGGTATCGACTGGTCAAGAGGGGAGCAGCTAAGGTGGTTGCTGATGCAAAAGCTCGGGCATGGGAGGAGTTCAGAGTGGCCATGGAAAACGACTTTCGGATGGCTTCAAAGATGTTCTGGCAAACCATCTGGCGCCTTAGGAAGGGTTGACGGGACGTCGCCCAAGCTGTTTTCAGTAAGGGAGGGGAAACACTGACCTCTACTGAGGAGATAGTTGGAAGGTGGATGGAACACTTTGAAGAACTCCTTAACCCGGTGGACACGCCCCCCTTCCAAGAGGCAGTGCTGGAAACCTGCGGTGGGGTCGGGTCCATTACTGTGGCTGAAGTCACTACGGCGGTCAATGACCTCCGGAATGGTAAGGCTGCAGGCGTGGCGTGGATGATATTCGCCCGGAGATTTTGAAAGCACTGGACAGCGTTGGGGTGTCGTGGTTAGCACGCCTCTTTAATGTTGCATGCAAAGTGGGTTCCGTACCTCTGGATTGGCAAACTGGGGTCGTGGTCCCTATCTTTAATAAAGGGGACCAAAGAGTGTGCTCCAACTACAAAGGAATCACACTCCTTAGCATCCCAGTAAAGCCTATGCCATGGTTCTGGAGAGGAGACTTCGACCATTAGTCGAACCATAAATTCAGTAGGAACAAGGCAGTTTGCGTTCTGACTCTGGCACCATGGACCAGCTTTTTGCCCTCTCACAGATAACTGAGGGGTCATGGGAGTTTGCTAACCCAGTCTACATTATTTTGTATATCTGGAGAAAGCCTATGACCAGGTGCCCCGAGATTTACTGTGGAAGGTGCTGCGGGAGTATAGGGTGCAGGAATCTCTTTTGAGAGCAATCTGGTCTCTCTATTCCAAGAGCGAGAGCTGTGTCCTTACACTCGGCGTGACGTCAGATCCGTTCAATGTGGCCGTTGGTCTCCGCCAAGGGTGTGTCTTGTCTCCGCTCCTATTCGTGATTTTCATGGGCAGGATCTCAAGGTGCAGCCGAGGTATGGAGAGTGTCCAGTTTGGGGGCGTGGAGATGGCATCGCTGCTGTTTGCAGATGACGCGTTGTTCTTCTCGCCTCATCGGCTTGTGACCTCCGACAGGCACTTAAGCGTTTCGAGGCATAGTGTGAAGTGGCTGGGATGAGAGTCAGCACCTCCGAATCTGTAGCCATGGTCCTCTCACGAAAAAAGTGGGTTTCCCTCTTCAGGTGAGGGGAGAGCAGTCGCCCTTAGTGGAGGAGTTTATATATTTTGGGGTCTTGTTCACGAGTGATGGTAAGTGGGAACGTGAGGTTTGCCAGCGGATTGCAGCAGCGTCTGTGATGCGGGCACTGTACCGGTCCATGGTAGTGAAGCAGGAGCTTGGTCCTAGGACAAAGCTCTCGGTTTACAGGTCAATCTATGTCCCTATCCTCACCTATGGTCACGAACTTTGGGTAATGACCGAAAGAACGAGATCGCGGATACAAGCGGCAGAGATGAGGTTTCTCCGCAGGGTTGCTGGGCTCACTCTCCGTGACAAGGTGAGGAGCACAGAAATCTGGAAGAACCTCAGAGTAGAGTCGCTGCTCCTCCGGATTGAGAAGAGCCAGTTGACGTGGTTCGGGCATCTGGTAAGGATGCCCCCTGGAAGGCTCCCCCGGGAAGTCTACCAGGCATGGCGCACTGGGCTGACACCTAGGGGCCGACCCAGGACACGCTGGAGGGATTACATCCTTCAGCTGGCCTGGGAACGCCTGGGAATCCCCCAGGAAGAGCTGGAATCTATTGCTGAGGAAAGGGATGCCTGGTCCCACTCTCCTTGGACTGCTGCCACCGCGACCCTCACTAGGACAAGCGGTTTAGAAAATGAATGGATGGATGGATTTTATGCTGACAGTCATTACTAACATGACTGCATTGATTAGAATTTATTTCTGGATAACAGTAGAAAAGAATTTAAGAAAACTGATGACAGTACAAAAGTTGGAATTTACAGCTCAGTGTTAAACATGTTCAGCAGAGTAATCAATAAGTGGATAGTAAAGCTGATTTAAAACGTAAAAGCCTTGGTGTTGTGCAGATAAAATCTGTGCTAATGAAGGATTCTAACCCAGTACCCTCACTGCAGATATACATACAAATACTTGGCTCCATTACATATCAACAATAACAACCGCCAATCCGCACTAAGTGGTAGTGATGTCACCATGGCACCTGTACCAGGCCATATGCACTTTGAAGCCACGTGAAGTGTCGAAGACTTGCTGACAGAGATCACGGGACAGACCCAGGTATTATGGGCTGCCTTACTGAGATGACTGGTAGATGCACCATCTATGCTCCCTACTGTGCCAACTGGCTGTGTTTTAATTGCCTGATGCACCGCTCGTTGTTGTGAGCGTCGCTCCTCCACTTTCCGTTGTTGTTGGAGGGCGATTGCCTCAAACTGCCTCGTAGCGTCCTTCATGATCCTCCTTCACGGAGGTGGATCTTGACACCGCTGATACCAGTCTTCAGCAAGTCCACTCAGCTGCAGGTCCTCCTGTGCCACATCAGTCCATATCTTCTTTTGCCCATGCCGTGCCCATTTAGCCCCCTCTATTCAGCCAAACAGCAACTGCTTGGACACGCGGTGGCTGGGCATGCAGGTTACATGACCCAGCCACCGCAGCCTCGACTGCCGGAGGAGCTAACCAATGGGACTTTATCCAGATCTTTCGCGAATTTGTGAGCTCCTCACACAATCCAACCTGGTTAAACCCAGGATGGATTGTAGGCAGGCCAGCTGGAAAGTTTCAAGATGGTGCAGATGTTCCCCTGGGGGGGTCCACGTTTAGCAGGCACAGAGAAGCAAATGCATGACTGCAGCTGAGAAGACTTCGTGTGGAGCGACAGGCCAGGCAGCTTCCACACAGCATTACATAGCCAATGAAACGATAATGCTGTCCGACTGGTTAGGAGTGAGACCTCCGCTGTCAAACTGGAACCGGCCATAAGCACACTGCCTAGGTATGTTAACTTTTCCACTGTCTCCACAATTACCCCATCACTCATGGAGAGGTGATGAGGTGGAGCATTTGGTGGCACTAAATACCCAGACAGGTGCTTGGTTTTGATGTGACTGATGGTAAGACCCCACCTCTTTGTGGGAAAGCTCCGGGTTCAACAGCAGAGCCCCCAACTCCTCCTCAGACTGAGCAGCAATTACAAAATCATCAGCATAGATAACATGGTTGGCCAAAAGGGAGCCATCCATTGACAGCACCCAGGCATCGATCAGCCTCCCATTTTACCTGTAACTGATGGAAATTTCATTGTAACATCCATGAAAAGCCTCTAGAACTACGTGGTCAAAATATCTTGAATAATGTAGGAGCCAGAGGGCATCCCTGTCGCACGCCAAGGTGAACAGGAAATGGCTTCGACTCCTGACCACATAGCTTTACCCAAGCTTACCCACCCTCATGAAGGTCCTTAATGATGGTGAGCAACGTGTCAGGGACCCTGAAATCACGAAGAACAATCCATAGCCCAGGCCTACTGATGGTATTGTAGGCCTTGACCAGGTCAATAAAGCAGAGAGACAAGTTCTGTTGGAATTCCCTACATCTCTGCCGTAGCAACCGGAGAGAGAATATGGCGTCTGTGCAAGACTGCCCCAGCCTGAAACCACATTGTGGTTCTACAAGCCTCTCCTCAGCGTGCCTGGCAAGGCAATGTTGAGTGATCCTTGCCAAAACCTTTCCTGGCACACTGCAGAGTGAGATGCCCCTGTAGTTATTACAATCGGTGCGGTCCCCCTTCCTAAAAAGGGGGATCACAAGGGCATCCTTCCATTCTTGCGGGACCCTTCCTGTGCTCCAGACGGTTTAAATAATGCCATACAAGGCAGTCTGCAAGCATGCACCACATTCCCTCAGCATTTTGCTTGAAAGATGCTCTCTGTCCGGTGTTTTTCCTGGCTCTGGATCGCCTTACGTACTTCCTCTAGAGGTTGCATCTCTGCCAGCCACTCACAGGATATAGCTACTTCTTCCATTATCTGAGGTACTGCAGCCTCAGCACGGTCACCCCCATGCTGTACTCTGATCCTTACAGAAATGCTTTCCAAACCTGCAAACTTGTTCCTAGGGGTCGGAGATTGGATGACCATTTTCCCATTTAAGAAGGGTAATCAAGGCAGTGCTGCAAGTCAATCTTTTGATGGAGTTAACGAGTGATTTTTGATCACGGGCTACTGAGGCAGACTCTACTCCATCTCCTCAGCAGCCCACGACCAACACTCATCCTTGCAGTGCCGCACAGCTCTCTGAACCTCTGAATGAAGGCTGTGGTGAACCTCGTGTTTGAGCGTAGGATGTTGCAAGCAGTGGAGTGGGCCTGTCTATTTCTCTCGGCTAGCTTAAAAACCTCCTCCGTCAGCCAGGGTTTCTGGGGAGGTCTGGACCATGTACCCAGTGCAACCAATTCCAACTGCATGAGCCACAGCTCTAAACTTCATCCATTTCCCTTCAGCATCGGGAGGAGTGGAGAACGATGTGAGCCCCAGCTACAAACGATGATGAATTTCTCTTTTACAGCTTTTATCAACTTGCCGAGACCAGGCCACTTTGGGTTTTAATGGGGTCCTTGGTGGACGCCCACGACTGCCATAAAATAATTGCAGGCGGATCTTAGAGAAACAAGCCAATGGCCAGGAGGTCAGATTAACTCCTTGGTAGGTCCTGGTGTCAAAGACATGGGCCCACATCCGGTGCTCCGCCAATATGTAGTCCAGCAGATGGTCTTGCTTAGACCAGGCATGCACCCAAGATGTTGTGTGGATGCACCGATGACGGAACAGCGTGTTGGTTAGTATGAGCCTATGAGCTGCACAGACGTCTAGCAGCCTCCTACCATTGTTGTTGAGCTGTTCTTTCCCATATCTTCCAATAACTCCAGCCCAGATGTCTGCATCATGACCCACTCAGGCATTAAAGTCACTTAGTAGGATGACTTTATCCTAAGGGGCCACTTTAGCCAACACTTGGGATAGGTCATAGAAGGCATATGACTCATCGGCCTTGCCTGCATCCTTCCACTGACACTCATTTTCAGTGGGAGTGTGCCACCACCACCACGATCTCTCGACTCCCATTTATAGGTAGGCGAGCCCACAGTTGCCTGGGACTCATAGGTTCCCACACCTCACCACCACGTTCACACTCCCCCTTCATTAATTTATTTAGAATATGAGCCACTTCTTGTTGCTTGGCAATTTCCTGTCCTGAATGCAGGATTGTCCACTCCTCCTGCTGACTGGAGCCAGAACCAGACCATCAGACCTCCTACATCCCACAGAGGTCCAGGCGGTACCGGTCCAGCTCTCGACAGAGTAGTGTCAACCTCTGCTCCACAACGAACGATCGCACATTCCACGTGGCCACACGCAGCAGATTTTCCTTGTTTCTGGAGGAATCCCGGGGGTGGGAACTCAGTCTCTTGGCTCCCCCAAATGGGATTTGGCCAGGAGACGTCATAAGCAGCTGGCCCCCCAGGGCCTCCGGCACAAACTCAAATTTCTTTTTTCTTTACGTGGTTGAGTGGTAATTAAATTGAAGGTGGGGGGGGGGGGTTACTAGCCCCTCGCACCCGTCTGGAGCCACCTTGGCTGCTGTGGAAGTCACGAGAGCAGCCACCACAGAGTTACCGACCGGCACCATGAGGAGGAAGGGGGTTGTTTTGCCAGCCAATTATATATAGTCACAGGTCTACATGATCAGAAATATTTATTATTATTACAGCAGGAAGATCCCAGTGAGCTTGCAAACTCTGGATGATCAGGGAATTAAATGGATCGTAGCACACATATAAATACTATATGCACATTCAGTTTGTAATAGTTCCTCCTTGCGTCATGGAATGCTGCCTTTTATATACGTCACGGGATTATGCTTGATAAGTGGGTTCAAGCTGAGTTGAGCAGTCACGGGCATCTGGCCCTAAAACAAACCATCATGACACTTCTCTGCTTATAAACACAAGCCAGGACCACCTGCTGGAGGCAAAGGCTTGGCAAATGCCATTTATTGATGAAACAAGATTCATCCCTATATTAGCAAAACAATGAAAAAAAGCCTGAAAACACGTATTAGATATTTGTCAAATCAACGTTGTTTTTTTATATATAGCATAGGGTTTATTTTATCCCCTACTTACCCATTAGGAAAGAAATTTAAAGCACACTCTATAAACATGATTGTTTTAACCTAGGCAATGAAAAAGGATAAAAATAATAAAACATTCAATTATACTGAACGTCCTTCCAGTAGGCTCACCACCCGCAGGAAGGTCCGTGAGGGGCCGGTGCAATGTGGTTTGGGTAGCAGTCGTGGCGGGGGGCCTAGACGACCCAATCCCTG
>JAZEWT010000009.1:7059065-7069712 GCA_036362905.1 Mordacia mordax | reverse complement strand
GAGGATGCCTCCAACATGTGAGGCGAAACGTCGCGAGGAGAGGAGAGAGAGCCATCGACGCGGCTGTCCCGAGAGAGCAGCTTTTCGAAGCAATCATTATTGGAATATTTTTTTTTAGTTTAATGTCGGTAGCATGTAACTCAACAGTGTTAAATTAGCGACGGGCGTCATACTTTTAACAAGCTTGGGAGATTAAACATGGTTAATCCATGGTGCTCGGGTCAGGTGCATATAAGCGAGGGGAATAGCAGACTGTTTTCCGTTACTTTGTGATTATGTGAAATCACAAGTTGCCACACCTGGTGAGCCTAACATCACCGACCGTGTTCGTCACAGCAAGCAAACAGATTTATTAAACGCAACGTTTCTGAACAGCAATAATAGTAATAATAATTATTAGAACTTATATCACTGATTGAATTAAGCAATCTCAAGGTGATTAACATCAATGTCAATGGTGGAAATAAGTAGGAATTGGCTTAATATTTGCTTCTACTTAGACACTACTATTGGATCACCTTGTGATATCAATAGCGGATACTGCTGTCATGTAATGCTTAGAACACTGGACTTGCAATCTAGTTCTACCTACGGCAGTTAAAATAATGCGCAATTATCTTACCCCCCCCAACACCCCTCCCACGTTATCTTCACCACTTTTGTCCACACAGCAGTACAAATGAGAGAACATATTTGCAGATAATGTCGTAGTTATTTATCATCCCCATCATTACAAGTGGCCGCTTAATCCTGCAATGTTTTCTGAGGAGCTGGAGGTTATCTGGGCACAGGGCTTCATATATATCTCCATGTGAAAATAAATAAATCACACTATCCATCGGTCTCATCAGGTTGCGTCGGTGGGGTAAAGTTGTGGTAAGTTGTGGTAAGTAGCGCTGGTGCCTCACAGCAAGAATCCCGGGGTTCGATTCCTGGCTCGGGTATCTTCTGTGTGGAGTTTGCGTGCGATCCCCCTGTTCGCATGGGTTTTCTCTGGGTACTCCCGTTTTCTACCACAGTCCAGAGACACGATGCTGCCTAGATTAAATGTCCTGACTGAATTGCCCCGGGTGCCCTGAGATGTGCTTTGCTTACCCCTCCCTACTGGACAACGGTTCCTTCCAGCTTAAATTGAAAATGACTGACTGACCTCTTTCAAGCGTAGGGTCGACTGGGGCATCCCTAGAGCTCCCTCTAGTGGAGGCCCTTTCCACCAGCAGTGGCATAGACAAGCATTTGCAAGGCTGCACAGTTACCATTTATATCAATGGCAGTTTTAAATTGACCATTTTATGGTGGAGTGGTGAGTCAATGGTTTGTGCTCTGAAATGTGAACTCTACCACCCGAGATCAATTCCTCGCCATGGCTAACATCACTGACATGTTATGGCCCTGCACTCGACACGCCTCCCACCTCACGGACTTGCACCGACCAGTCAGGTGAAGTAGAGTAAAAAAAAATATTTAAAAAATTCCTCCTGACCGCAGTCTGGCATAGGGAGCCCTTAATACTACAACAGATTGATAAACGGCTGTAAATATATTGCAGTTGTCATTGTCTAAGCCTATGCATGTGTAACCGGCTCCAACATGCACCGTCTCTCTATACCCAACGATACGGCCGGCGATCGCACGAGAGACTGCAGGCCGGCGCCTAGGCCAGCGAGATGTCAGAGACCAGGTGAACTCGGCGCACGTGAGTGCACACGTGGCGAGGAGGAGGTGATTCTGATGGTAAAGTTCTGCGTTGTGTTATTTGTGAATCCCCCTCGTGCTCCGCATGCACCGCTCCTGGTCCGCTGACACTCGTTACTCTTTCCCCACCACAAGGACTTGATTCCACACGTATCTTCTCTCGAAATGATGATATATGCCATGAAGATCCGGACTCCTAATGACAATCTCTGTCAAAAGTAACTATCGTCTCAAACCCACAGAGCCTAAATGTAGTGCTGTACACACAACATTGATCTCATATCCCCCCATATCCCGGCTTCTCACCTGTACATCAGAACACAGCACCAAATTCTCCCTCTTACTCTTCGATGAACCTGCATCCCATCTTCGCAATCCAACCATTACCTGCCGAATCTTCCACAGCAACCGCCTAATTCGCCACTCCTCTCGCCACCAAACCTTATTCCCTATGTCGCACGGACTTCTGTGTGTACTACCTTATCACCTACATTCCCCACTACTTGTATCCCGAAAACCATAATAACCTCCGCGTCCAACTTCCCGACCGAACCTGAAAACAAGAATTATTCTAAACAATTAAACTCGGAAACATCTCAATTTCTCGGGCACTCACCCTACTCACCACCTCACACACAGCGCGCTAACCGCTGCACCACCGCTCCCCTCTCAATACACTCACACTCTTGCTCACCGCTACACTCACTCTGACATCTTCATCAGCGCGCACACCACACTCACAACCTCGCTCACCGCTGCACTCACCCTGCTCATCACTACATTCGCCCTCTTGCTCACCACCTCACTCACTCACTCACTCTCACATCCTCCTGCGCTTTCAGCTGTTCATCCGCCATCACTCCGACAAAACAATGGATTGATATCTCCCGCTCTACGTTGCACAGAACACTCGGCGACCAAATGACAGTGGTCTATTTACAGAAGATCCGAGTCACGGCACCAATGTAACCGGCACCAACCAGCACAGTCTCTCTCTACACCCACGATACGGCCGCCGATCGCACGAGAGACTGCAGGCCGGCGCCTAGGCCAGCGAGATGTCAGACACCAGGTGAACTCGGCGCACGTGAGTGCACACGTGGCGAGGGGGAGGTGATTCTGATGGTAAAGTTCTGCATTGTGTTCTTTTGTGAATCCCCTTCGTGCTCCGCATGCACCGCTCCTGGTCTGCTGACACTCATTACTCTTTTCCCACCACGAGGACTTGATTCCACACGTATCTTCTCTCGAAATGATGATATTTATTCACTCTGCAGACACAGCACCTTCAAAAACACCCACCAACATACGAGGTCAAAGAGTACAGCCCTCTATCACGCTTCACTCACTCTCACTAAAAAACCACGCACCTGAGATGGCCGCCGCGTGCAGCCACGTGCACCTCGCGCAAAAAACCCACAAAAGATTCCCCCCCTCTCCGAAATAACAATATCTTAATCGAACCGCTTAACACCACGTACCTTCAAACACACCCATCAACATACATAGTCACATCAAAACTCCACAGCCCTGCGGATAGAACAAAACACCTCGTTCGTAACCAACCTCTACGCATATAATTTTATATGTGCGGAGCTTTAGGGCAGCGTGCTCACCTCAATCATGCTTCACTCACACTGAAGAACGCTCCCGTAAGGGTGGGCGTGTCTCCCTGTACGTGGGGACGGGTGCAATGCGAACACTTAAGCATTTTAATGTGCGACCATGCATATGGACAACTCATTACCATAGCCACTGGTTACATTTGCTTTAGCCACATATATTGCATTTGCCACGCTGACTCAAAACATAAAATGGAGGAAGCGAGACTACATGTCTGCGCACGAATGGGCTATGTGTATGTAACGTTGCGCCTGCGTATTTCCATGCATTGCACACATCCTGTGAAGAATTCATCCGGGTAGCCAAGTGCGATAATGTGGTCAAAGAGTACAGTGAAAGAATATGTTGACTTTCTGCTCCAAAATGCATTCCCGTAAATCCAGAAAATCACCCGGAAAACGTTTCCATGCCAACTAATGTCAGTAAGTGATTACAGAAATTGATTATCGTTTTTTTCCCATCTCGCAGTTTAAGGTAACAAGCAGCACTTTGCAAAAAAGCATAAAAAATACTAGCAAAGACATTGTTGAGACTACATATTTCATTGGCTCACGATTTCACAATAGCTTATTGCATGCTCTTTAGCAGGATAACATGAATATATTTATTATGCAGTGGTTCGTTATTCAGTCATTAACTTCATGGCACAATATTTCTTACCATTTTTTATTTAATACGACACGGTAACTAATATTATGGTGTTTTAAGTTAGATATTTAAAAGTATCTAACATTTGAAAATATCCAACGTAAATGTCTTGCATCTGCATAACAGTAAATTCAAATTGATTTAGTTTTCATACTTCAATGTTTGAGAACTGCTTTTAAAAGGTACTTTTTGCAGATGGCCGTGTGAAGGATAGAGGAAGAACACTCAACACAGCTAACCCGAAGAATCAGCTCTTCAGAGAAATTCTCAGTAAACGAAAGAAAAAGAAAGATGTAGAGGGATGACAATTGTTTTCCAAAGCTGTTCTTTCGGGATAGCTGTTCTGAAACAGACTCAGAACACTTGAGGATGGCTCCAACGCGGGGCACAAAAGGTCACAGAGGGAGGAGAAATGCTCACCGCTGTTTTCACCAAAGAGCAGCTCTTGATAGCAGTTCACATGCCTCTTCATGAATACCTATGTCACTACACGCAGCGGGATATTCAAACACATTATTTACGCATGGCCAAATAAAAAAATAATAATCTCCCCAGATAACCACTAGGTATGGTAACAATATATTGCTTATTTTATTGAAATAATTATAGTATATACTCACAATCATCCAATTGTGTGTACACATACATTACTTTAAATATGTATATGTTGTAATATTATTGGTTCACACAAGTCATGCGTCCAACTACACATTATACACACGCAATGGTAATAACAATTGGCAGAGGTTTTAAAAATATATATTAACCACGATCCTGAAATAAGCCAAATTATCTGATCACCAGGATAAACCGATCCTTTCAGTTGCAGGTTAATTCGCAAAATACAAATATATGCGCATATGTTTGTTTGTCCAAAGCCAGATATATCACGGCCATTGTCATCATTTTATAAGGGAAAGAGAAAAAAATACATCCTGAATAAAAGAGTGACTTTCTTTTTTGTAACCATAAACATGCATTTCATCTTTTATTACTATTTTTAAACAGACAGCCACGTCTATAAAGCATCAGATTAATAGCAACGTTGCTACATTTTTTGCCAGGGGCTAACCATACTTTGTAGCTATATTCTAGATTCAAGGCTGCCTTTGTACCACATGTGTGGCCTCTCCCCTCCAGCAAGGTCATGGTCCTCCTCATTCATAATGTACCATGTACATAAGAGAATGAGCAAGTAAATTAAAGAGTAAGCTATATAGCGGCTGTGACCATGGAGCGACGTAGAATAATCATCAATGTCAAAAGCAATGCCAAAAAGAACATACCCAATTGACGGTAAATCTGTTGGATAATAATAATAATTGCATTTATAGCACATTTGACAACAATGCAATTAGAAGCTATATAAAAAGGGCCACACAAATGAGGCAATGCACGTTTTTACAATTTGTATCATGAAAACGTGCAATCACCTTAATACATTTCAAGTGCAATAATCTTGAGGTTTTATTTATTTTAATGGCATCACAGCACAGACTGTGGTATGGACGAAAATGCAAGCACAGTGTCATAACGCGGGAGAGCCTGTCTGCCACTCTTGAAATCACTACTATGTTTAAGGTCAAATATACGTGTTCTACGTATATTTCTGAACATATTCGAAGCAATGTTAATCGTTCTATTCTAGTAATTCTGGCTTTATTTCTGTTTTTTTATTTCTTGCCATTATTCATGAATATATTTTCGCTTCAAAGCACACGGCATGCTGGACAATCCAGGAGGATGCCGCCGCCGCCTCTCCTACGCCGCAGTCGCCGTCTACATTCTTGTTTTTACACTACACTCGCGCATCTCTCGCTAATACGAGTAGCTACGCATCGCCGTCACTCAAAACTGTCTTTCCTCACCTCCTTCTATCTTCACCCATTGTTCACTTCATCACTGTGAGAGCCTAGTTGTGTAGCGCGCGCTTTCTCTGTCGCTGAGAGACTTATTCGTCTTCAATGTTAATTTGATAGTTGCGGTATTGTCTGATCTGTACAGAATATTACATAACCACACAGTCGGTGATATAACCACATAATATACAATCTATATTCGACACAGTCTATACAGTCTATAGCGTATATACAAGCTATAGTATATACAGTCTATACATACATTGGAGTGTATTGCTTTTCCTCTTAATATCTCAATGGTGCTCTTGCCATCACATCATGAGACATCGACGTAAGGTGGCGTCATGATGCCACCTTCTGGGTATCAACACCAGATGGCAACATCAATGAAGTTGCATCAGAGAACTTGACTGTGGTTCTCGAGCTAATTTTCTCATTAAGAAAGCTTCATATGCTTTTTGAAGTGCCTGGGATGCATACTTTTTCTTCTTTCATTCTGCTGGAGTCAATAATTTCTCTGGAACCGATGAAGTCAGTACAGTATCATGCTTAGTAAAAGTAACAGTAGAAGTTGTGTGCGGAAACTAGATCTTAACACGGGATTGTGGAATTTCCATCAATGCGTCGTGGTGTGGGGACGTTCTTTTGTTTTTTTTATATTGCCTCTTCCAAGATGAATGTGGGGAGTGGTGGTGCAACAGTTAGTGCGATGCGCAACAAACCCGGCAACCACTGTGCGATTTCCACTCACGGCAAATAGCAGTGACACCAGTGACAATTTTCTAAACAGTTTAGAAAATTTTCAATCTATACAGTTTAGAAAATTGTGGGCTCTCCAGGACCAGAGTTTCATTCTGTTTTGTCTGGAGTTCCAGAGATTAATTCTGTTTTGTCTGGAGTTCCTCAGGGTTCAGTTCTCAGCCCACTCCTCTTCAGCATCTACCTACAGCCTCTTGGCCATATCCTGTGCAGCCTCAATCTCAGCTACCATTGCTATGCCGATGACATCCAAATCTATATCCACGCAAAGTTTTTCATCAATGCGTCTGGCCTTTGCATGTCATCCTCACTGTCAACTGTGAAGGCCTGGCTCAATTCAAGTTTTCTAAAACTAAATGGCAACAAAACAGAAGTTTTGCTTGTCAGAACCCCTCACCAATTGTCCAAGGATGAACCTATCCAATTGATGCTTGACGACCAGACTTTGGAAGTTGCTAAGGCAGTCCGGAGTCTAGGTGTAACTCTTGATTCCTCCTCATTCACCTTCGAGACACACGAAGGTGACGAAGGTAGCCTATTTCCATCTCAGAAATAAAGCCAGACTGTGCAACATCCTGTCCGCTTGCTGACGCTAAAAAGCTAATACACATCTTCTTCTCCTCACGAATGGATTACTGCAATGCACTGCTCCCTGGCACCCCTGCCTACATGATCAATCGTCTCCAATGTCTGCAGAATGCGGCTGATACAGTCCTCACACACACACATCCATGATCACATATCCCAGTACTGATGTCTCTCCACTGATAATCAGTTAAATACAGGATTGAATTCAAGATCCTCTTCCTCACCAACAAGGCTCTCAGTGGCGCTGCTCCAACATACATCCGTGACCTACTGCAGGCACCCTCCTCAACACGATAACTTCAATCCTCCAATACGGGTTTGCTGCATGTGCTTAATCGCACCTCTATTCGATGGGTGACAGAGCCATGTCGCGCGCTGCTCCCAGACGCTGAAATGCCCTTCCATTAGAGATTCAATCAGCTGAGTCCCTGGGCATCTTCAAATATCGTCTCAAGACTCACTTGTTCCGTAAGGCTTTCAAGTCCTCTGGCTAGGACTGTTAATGTGGGTCACTGGGATGATGGCTCGCTGACCTGTGCCTGCCGGGGAACATTTATTCCTCGTTTGTTGAAGAAATTTTTTTTATCGCTTATTTTATGTCCTATAATTTATTGCCATTGTTTCACTTTCTGTTGACTTGAACTGTCCTGATGTTGTTGTTATTGTTGAAATATCATTCTCTCAACAGCTCAGATTTGTATTTTAAAAATACCGAAAAATGTTATTGTTGCTGATTTTCTGTTATGTCGTTGTTGTTGCTGACATGCCATTCTCTCAGTAGCTTTGTGCAGCGCTTTGTGACCTTCAGATGAAACACTCTCTCAAAGTGCAATTATTAGTATTATGGTTATTGAAGTCTACATAATAAAATCTTCAAGCAGATGTTTTAAAGCCACATTTGCATTACTAACTATTGTATGCTGAATTAGACCCAAAAATATGAAGGTTATGCATAAAAGTTAAGGAAGTATGGCTTATTGACAAATGTTTATGAATAATTATGTTTGCCCAGAAAAAAGCCAAAACAGCACATGCATGGTTTTTTTTCTGTAATGAGTTTATGCTGCCTCTGCCCCCTCCGGCAAAAGCAGCAATGACACGATGCCGAATGAAGCATCTGCTGTTCGGTGTTTTTCCATTAGATTTTTGCCTTTTTCCACTGTTAAAATGCCAAACAAGCAGAATGCACGCATGGCCCCCCACACAAAACGAACTGTTGAGATATCAGCCCGCCCTACAACTGCCCCGTGGTCATAAGCACGAATTTCCACAAACAAAGCGATGATTTATATGATAGTTATCAAACATGCGTACCGACTCGGGCCGGATAAAGCAAGCATGGCTGGATCATCGCGGCGCTCCAAAGGGCGCATTGTGCGCGTGACTTCTCCGTTTCCAACGCGTGTTGCATTTCAAAGGGCATGCTGTGTGCACCTCACTTCATTACCTCTGTGTGTAGGTTGGGCATGTTTACTACGCCTCCGCCTCCATTACTGCTGTACGTCACGGCATCTGTGCAGATGGGGACGTTGGCTGGCTCTGACCACCCCTTTAGAATGTCGTGTGCTTGCACATGACCTTTTCATTTGGCAGCAGCAGAAATAACAAGGAGACGTGTGCAGCTTACAGGCGTCTATGACACGTGTAATTGAAGAAAGTGTTCTTTCAGAAATGGCATAATTTACTACCTGTGGCAGATGCATTGTAAAAGCGTTGTTAGGTTTGACGCATGAAGCGCCATTAATTAAATAATAACTTTAGATTACATTTTTACTTTCGTTGCGTTAGCAAATTGCAGACACACTCGCGTGCAGAAAATAAGAATATGTATTCATGCATACAAGCCTGAAAATAATGTATCCCAAATACGATGGGGAAGCGCATACTCTGGAGGAGGCTTGTGACTCGATTGAAATCATGCTTCTGCCAGCACTTAAGTCAAATTGGTGAGATCTGCAATTTGAGTTCTGTGCACTCACACCCTGGTATTTAACAACTCTTGTCTTGACAGTTCTGATGCTGTCGACTTCCTGCCTCTCTTAAAAGTGCATGACGACATGATTTTCAATATTTTAAATTGAAACGTCAATTGCTTCTGTACAGTGTCTTGAGATAAAATCACACTTGGAGACTACACATATTTTGACTATATTTAAATTGTGAATTCTATTCATACCAGTTAATGCGCAAGAACACAATAACCGCAGTTCATTTGCTGAAGCCTATCTATATGGGTCTAATTTGCCAACTATGAAAGTTTCATACTGCATAAGTATGCCAAGAAAGCCACTCCCATTTGTATAGCTTAGAGCACAGAGTAGTAAATGCCATAAGATATAGCCCTGTGGGACAATATACAAAGACAATTTTCAAATCCAAACATGAGAAAGGGGCGGCGCGGTGGCCCAGTGGTTAGCGCTGTCGCCTCACAGCAAGAAGGTCCCGGGTTCGAATCTCTCGGCTCGGGTGCCTTTCTGTGTGGAGTTTGCATGCTCTCCCCGTGTCCGCGTGGGTTTTCGCCGGGCACTCCGGTTTCCTCCCACAGTCCAAAAAGCATGCTGCTACATAGGTTGATTGGCTCGCAGGCTAAATTGCCCCGCAGTGCCCGGCGATGGACTGGCGTCCCATCGTCGGTATATCCTTGCCTTGCGCCCTGTGTCTGCCGGGATAGGCTCCGGCTTCACCGTGACCCTGTATAGGACGAAGCGGTTTCAGACAATGAGATGAGATGAGAACATGAGAAAGTATATGCTTGAAATTGCAACTACGCATACTAATAATTTCCTCCCAACCAGGAGACTAATAGCCCACATCACACACGCAAATAAATGACACTTTTTCTGGTCTTTTGAATTCTGACTTGGTTAAACAAAACCAACTTGATTTTGTATACAATAATGGAGGAACGAAAATAATTTGACGTGAAAGACGTTCAAGCACACAAGTGGATCAGATTTAGTGATCATATTCACAAGCTCAATTCATACCAGTCACTGACGAGCAGCTGTTAATGCTCTACAGTAGTTTTCAATGCCAAATTTTGCAGATTCATGATGATGACAGTCAAGCAAGATGTAGGCATTCTGGATCCTTGGTCTCGATCAATGTAAACAGATATAGAGCTTTAAAGCAGTTTTTGTATATAAATAGATATTTTATTTATTACTTTCTGGTTGTCATGCTTTAGAGGCCGGCTCATTGGATCGCTTAAAACAAAACTTAAATAATAAGATTGTGAGGTTTTGGCCAATTGACATGATGCAGAAAAAAGAAGGTAAGTGGAAGACTCAGCGTCGTTAACCTAGGAAAAAGGCAAGCTAACTCAACACTGTGATACCTTCCTTTGCTATCATTAAGCATAAAAAGCACATTATTATTTAATAAGAACCTATTATGAAGATTGAGCAGTAGAACAGCGGTAAGTGCACTTGCACTGTGAACCCAGAAACGTGCAGGGCGCCCAAACAAAGGACGT
>JAZEWT010000009.1:6921807-6987847 GCA_036362905.1 Mordacia mordax | reverse complement strand
CCGCCCATCTATATTTATGTCGGAGCAATATTTTTATTTCCTCGGAGTTGTGAGAAGAAAATAACGAATAGAATATTAATAGTTACATCCAATAAAAACACAAATATAAATATTTACAAAGCATTTTTAAATTACAGCATTTATAGCTCAAATGGGTATTTAATTTAATCTTCAATATGTTACAAGAGATAGATTTGAAACAAGCAAAAATAAATCACAAGCCCTGATAACATAAAATGCCACGTTGGATGTGTCTCTCATACCTCAGCACTGACCTCACTCGATAATTACACACTTTTCCTGGCCATCCATCATATTAGTGTGATTTACTTTATAAAAGTAAGAAAAAAAACAGAGTAAGTATAAGTCTAAGGTTCACAGTCAAGAAATACACTACACCCGTTCACATTATCAATATTTGACAGCGGCCATCAGAATTAAAATCTCTACTGTCCAATTTCCGGGTTGAATAAGTATTTTTGTTGTGGAGACTGCAAGAGGCTGAAGTTTAGCCTTTCAAACAAGTGCACGGGCAAGCACACCGACGCGCACGCACACACATTCATTCATTAGGGAACACACTTTCGGAGAGAAACACACACTCGCAGACACCCGCCACTGCTCCATATGCTAATTTCACAAATCATTCGGGAGAAACGAGTTTTTGTTTTCGCTGCGAGTCCGCTCGATCCCTGGTCCTCACTCCCCCACCTCCGTTTCCCCCAGACACACAGTGCCGCCGCACATAATACCCAATTTGCATTCACACCGCACGTAGCACAAGGAAGGCAGCCAAGTGTTTATTTCCATATGAAAACGTCCATAAGGGTGACCAGCCCCATTGGAGATACAGAGATGCCAGGAGTCGGCCCTTTGCAGTCCCCCCCCCCGTCCCAAAAACAGATTTAACCCTGAAGTTGCATAATGCACAAGCCTCACGTGTTATTGTATATATAAAGTATAACTATACATTATTTAATGTATTCATCGATGCACGTTTACCCGTTTCTGCACATGCTGATTTTCCTCAGTTTAGGTAACCAGTGGAAAAGTTAAGGAATAGGCCAGCAAGCTAATCAATCTAGCTTACATCCTCCCATAACATTTCCAATAACATTTAAAATGCTGAGATATGGTTATTACTTTATGGACAATAAATTCTAAAATCTCAATACAAGTGTGCCTTTTAGTAGTGTGTTACTGACTGCAGGCCAGCCTGGACGTCTCCCGAGGAATAATCCCAAATTGCTTTTGGTGTGGAGCCACCACTTTCCTTAGAGACGCTTGGCCAAAATAAACATACATGCCATACTTATCCAAGGACATGCGATAACCCATGGACAAGGGCTCCAGACAAAAATCCAAGCAAGTGAACGACAAGACCGACCCAAAAAACAAGCATACATGCTCACAAGAATCTAAAGGATTTATGATGCAGAAACAAGCGAAGGATAAAACGACAACAAAGGAAAATTGTTGTACCATACAAAACTCGCTCAGCTATGCTCCCCAATCTCTTTAACTTGCCCAGACTAGCGCGGTCGGGTATGGTCAAATGGCCCCTGTGATCCGCACGGCATGGGGAAGGTACTCATCCAACAGTGAATTTACAAAGGGGGCGTAGGTGTACTATATACATATACGTAAACGCCACAACCACATGGTTTAAATCCCCCCTGTATCGGTGCAACGGTGCTCAGCAAGTTCACCAGGGTGAGGACTCGGTATGGCCTCCGATACTCAGACATTTACAGACCGTTTTTTGTCAGCGATTGTGTGTACACGCCCACGTAGGTCTGGCCCTCCCCGTGTAGACTGCACAGAGAGGCTATTCTTGTGAACAACTTTATAGAGTGGGGGGGGTAAAGGAGTGAGCTGGAGTGAGAGGTGGGCAGTGGGGGGACTAGTGAGTGGGAATAAGAAGGTTTACTTAGCATGCGCCGTCTGTCATTCATTGTTGCTTCAGCTCGCAATGCTAGAAATACTCTTCGATGGCCCATCGCTTGCGCAAAATCACGTGAGGAGAATTGGTATGGCCAAAACGTCCATTGCGATATTTTCACTGCTAATGTACCATTTTTACAATCGAGTAAATGACAGATGGGCTTTGCCCAGGTCACACAAGCGTGCGCTGTAGTCATTCACTTAAATGTGGCATCCTTCTTAACGTTGTCTGCCCTCAAGACGGAGTTTAATTTTTAGGAAGGTATTTAGGAAAAAACAACAACGTTAAGAAGAAATCCGAGCACATTGGCGTTTCTTATGAGGGATGAAAATAAACAAAGCAGCATTTGAATGTCATGGGACCACGTGAAATCGGACTAATAGGACACAGGGGACCAATGCCTGCCTCCCAAAGCCACACAACTTCTTCAGGCACAACATAAACATTAGTCTTTTATTCCCCCATTAAAATGTTCCTTTTATTTCACTTAATATAAAGTGGACAGATTTATATGAAAACACACACGCCAGGGACAAGCTATTCATTTGCAGTGTTAATATAGTGATGTAGGTTGTCATTTGATGTAATTTCACCTTCCACAAAAAAACGCAGCTACTAATATGACTTCTAAGACAGAACAAAATCCCAATGTAGTAAGTTTCTATTTGATGAACTGATACATTGATTATTCTATTAAATGGTTTCTTAAAATTATAATGCATGCAATAGCACGTGTCAGGGTCAATGTTTTCACATCTGAATGTAATGCGTTTGGGTCACCTTGGCAGTGACTGGTGGCCACTGATAATTATGGGAATGTTAAAGAAAGAATTCCAGAATCAACCTTTAATCTTAATTGAACGTTGAGCAACACAAGTGTTATCACTTCTATAGGGGAAACGATGACTGAGTACACCTATAGTTGTCTGCTATCGATGATGCGGACTTGTTTGTCCGTTAATGCATCCATTCATTCGGTCCTATCTTCGTTTGGGACGTCCCGTAGACAGTGCATATGACTCAATGGTAGCTCATAATCAGTGACACGGGCTGTAGTGGGGGCCACCCCCCCTCCCATTCCACTGGATAATGGTTGCGAACACGATACCCAAGCGGCCAAATGCCCACGTACCGTACTGCAGCATTTTCAGTGGAAACCAGAATAAAAAGACTGAGTCCAGCAGCCCATTGAAACAGTGACTCCAAAACACCTGGAATACAAGAAGCAAAAGCATCCCGAGAGTGTGACCTTGTTTACGATAAGGGGGGGGCACATTAATATTCAAAGGGGAGGGACGGGTCACAACACAGTCAACACAAAAGAAAACGATTTTCAACAGATGTTAAGCACAAAGCAAATCGTATTTCTCCATCAGGCATTCTGCTCTATTAGCTCATATTCACACGAGCAAAGGCTGTACCTGTATTCTTTATTTGGACGAGAATTACGATGGCTGAGCTTTACACTGGGCCAGTAGGGGGAGGCTGAATCCCTCCAATCCCCCACCAGCTTCCTTGACGGCTACAGGGCTGTGCCAAAGGGTGCAGCAGCATTGAGGCAGTAGGAAGGCAGAAACGGGCGACGAGTGGGAGGCAGTGGTGAGGAGAGATGACAGGCTATGGTTTTAGAGTGGTGACGTTCGGGACATGAAGGGAGGTGGAGCTGCGGACGGTTGAGAGGTAGGTGGTGAGGTGTGAGAATGAGGGTGATGATTTGATGGTGGGTGGCGAAGGGGTGAGAGGGCGATGGTTGAGCGGGGTGTGTGGTATTGGGGGGTGGCGGAGGAGATAAAGCCGGGAGAAGTAGAGAAAAGGTCAGCTGTGATTAAACTTTGTGACCTTTGCTGGCCTTTGACCCTTCAGAGAGGGCACATCCTGAATGCATACCTACGGAAGGAGAAAGGGCTAAGGCCACACAACCCTAGGTCATAATATATTTTGAATAATTTAAACACTAGCTACATGGCAAATAAACATTTCTAACTAAAATAACACTTGTTTAAACTATTTGAAATCAAGTTTAATGTTCACAAGCAAGTAAAGAAACTGATGGGACCGAAAAAAGGGGGCTCTTTATTTTCTGTCTGCTCGCTTGCTCCATCTCTTCCGCTTGCGCGCTGTCAGACACATTTTCTGCAGCAGGTGTCCCGTGGTGCCGACAAGCCAACTACACCGGTAGCTGTCACTCAACGTGAGCCCACGGCTGGGAATAGCTGCCACCGGAGCGCCCGCGCGCATGCATGCGAGCGAGCCAGCGCGTGCACGTGTGTGTGTTTATGCGCGCAAAAGCGCGTGTGTGGCCACTTAAGACTTGGAGTGCTCGACGTGCGACTCTGTGAAATGACGAGTTCCACCGGAGTATGGAGTTTGTAAGCAACGCAAACAGCATCGCACACAATCACGCGCTCGTAATGAAGTCCGGTGATGTGCGAACACGTGCGGATTCCTTGCCTTCCTGCACCAGGGGTGCCTACCAGCCCCTGCGATCAAAATAAACCGGCCACCCACACACTGAAGCTCAAAAGACTTCTGAAATGTGTACACCTCCCCCTTGCATAAAAATTACTAAAAGAAAATCTCCAGCTTAAAAGGCAAGCACTGTCTTCTTTGCTCTCATCTTTAATACCTGCGGCTATACTATAAACATTACGTGATATATAACATATGCACATCTAAGTCATCCATCAGCTGAGATTTAATCTTTTAATCTTGCGCAAAGCATGCGGTCTCCCTGCACAAACATAATTGATTTTTTTTCAGAGTTGCATTCTGCTCTACTTCTGTCTCCCCATCAGTGGTCATTACTCTCTATCCACCCACCCTAAATCGCTATACATGACATGACCTACATTCCCGGTTGCTTCAGTTGAAAGCAGCTTCCCTCATTCCGCAAACTCTTCCCCCCTCTAGCAGCTGTGCCTTGCGGAAGGAGCTCAGGGATCACATGGGACGGAAGCGTGGAGGTGTTCGTACGGTAGTTCTTGATTGCAAACCAGACCCCCCTACATCGCAAGCAAATTCCCTGCAATGGTCCTGAAGGTCCGAGGCAGGCAGAGCTCCCGGTGTAATTACATCCAGCCTCATCACCCCGACTTCCGGAACGGTTGCGGGGGTCTCGATATGAAGATCGTAATGTTTTCCTCCATGTGGTGAAACTGAAATCGCGAGAGGGCTTAACGGCAGCTTACACGTGTCTGCCGCAAACGGGAGGGGGGGAGCCCGCAGAGCATTGTTCTGAGACACGACTCCCCGCTGGTCAGGCTAATCCATGCCTAATCTCACTACACAACCCATACAGCCCAAACGACACCCCCACTAAACGCTAACTAACTATCTATCGCATCCAACCCAGACACACCATGACATTGCCATTCATCCATTCATTAGCACGTCACACACACCCGGACAACACTAATTGCTTGAACACACGTGATTATTGTAATTGATAATTAATGTGGGGGGTGGGTCAGCGAGAGTGGGAGGCTAGATTTTTGTAATTATTAATACTTAATCCGTACGTTGTAATCAAGAAGGCTGAACAGGAACCAATTATCTTCATTGGGTGAAACATGACGAGGATGGCGAAATAATAAGCACATTATGGAAAATAAATTGGCGCCTAACAAGAGCTGCTACAGCAGGAACAACATCTGCCTGAAAATGTAAAAACAAGAGACCCATTGCTACATAGTTTTCTTACAGTTGTACAATGCTATCGGAGGGTGCAGCTGGCGGAGAGGGGAGAGGGTTAACTGCACAGCCAGATTATATTATGGGATTTTTTTTTGTGCCGCTGTGAGGCACCCCGGTGCCTCTCCTAATTGGTGCATTAGGCACGGGGTGAATCCAGGCTGCTGTCTGTCAGACTAACCCATCAGCAGTAGCCACGAGCGTTCTGCTCCATTAAACTTTAAATCTGTGTGGCGGCAGAGAGGAACAAGTGGTTAGGACCTTCCCTCCCCCAAGCTCCCGACTGCTCATACTCTTCACGTCACCTCCACACCACCTCCTCCTCACTGCCACCTTCAACCCAAACATCCTAGGAATCAAAAACTTTGCGATAGAGGCCAGCAAAGGACCATGGCTTGCGGAATGTATTTGACCAACTGATGTCCGGGACAAGATAATCAACAGGTCAGCGCTGCAAATAAAGTTTCCAGACAGTCACTGATTGCAGGATGACGCCAAACTGAAGTCCTGCAGCCCAGAGGATCGAGTTTTTCTAAGCCGAGTGAGTCAGCAATGGTGTTCGACACAAAGAAACTTCAAAACTGTAATAATAATTTATTGAAATTATAGTTTTAGTTTTTCACCCAGAGGCCCCAAAGTGCTGCAGGAACAAGGAGGGGGGGGGGAGGTTGCCACACTAACAGCCGGCGCCAATCCGCCAGACAGTGTGTTCCTGTATATTAAGATGGTGTCAGCCAACAAATTAATGAGTGTGCTTAAGTTGTGGGAGGAAACCAGAGAAAACACACGCAGAACCAGCGGAGAACACACAAACTCTATAGAGAAAGGCACCCGAGGTAAGAATCGAACCGCCTCGGGCAGGACCTTTTTTCTGTGAAGCGCAGATGTTACCGCTCCGCCACCCTGCCATAGTGGCAATGCGTCACGGTGACAATTAGGAGAGCCACTGTTACAAATCTTAAAGAACTGTGAGGTAACAAAATTGAGAATGACCGCAGCTGTTGTGATGTGGATGACAATGATGACAATGAAAAGATGACTACAACTGACGATTGGGTCACGTGAATACCTTCGTATTGAATACCACCGCGTTCTGGGACATCTTGTAGAGCTCAGGAAAGCGCAGCATGCTGTTGGCACTGCACATCTGGTCGAATATCCCCAGGGCAAAGGGTGGTAGGGCCAGGAATGCCTTGAGGAAAACAAAAACAAACAGATGTATAAACTCAAGGTGTGCACCCCATCATTGTACCATGTCAAGTTTTGTAAAGAAAAATAAAATTACTGTTCATATCATTCATACTCTGCATATCTAATATACCACCAGAACGTACAGCATGTGTGCACATGGTGTAATAATAATTGCACTTACATAGCGCTTTTCACCCGATGGTCACAAAGCGCTGCACATACCATCGTAGGGAGCAGCAGTGCATTTCAACTATTCCCCAACGATAGGCACAGCGTCGTGAGGCCTTCATCCAGCAATGCATTAAAAACGAGTCTCATTATCGCATTACTTTTCTTACACACAATATTATACTTAAGCCAGGTTGCGCATGATACACAATCGTATGGTTCAAACTGTATGCACTAGAAAAATTCACGGCATGCAGCCTCTCCACGTTGCCACACACAGAGAACCAAAAGTACACAGACAAAACCAATTATGGTACAAAATCCAGTGCACGTCCATGGCTAAGGGGCCACGTAGCAATTCCAGCGCAGCCCTGTTTGTGTGATCAATCCATATAAGTAGCTCGATGAGGCAGTGTGGGGGGGGAGGGTGTAAAAAAATCAACTTAAAAGACCACGACCGTTACGGCACCGGTAAACGACGGCAGCTCAAGCACGCGGCGCCACACCCGCCACGACTCACGGACACGTTAATAATAATAACTGCATTTATAGAGCGCTTTTCGAGTTGGAAGGGATTCAAACAAAAAGGCAACGGACATGCGGGTGGCAGGGTGGTGCAATGAGTAACACTCCCGCATCACAGCAAGAAGGTCCCAGGTTTCATTTCTAGCTCGAGTGCTTTTCTGTGCGTAGCGTACACGTTCTGCCAGTGTCTGCGTGGTGGGTTTTGGGCGGGTACTCTGGTTTTCCCCCACAGTCCAAAGACATGCTGCTGTCTGGGTGAATTGGCATGCTGACTAATGTGCCGTTGTTACTCTGCGATGGACTGGCGTCCTGTGCTAGGCATAGCCCTGCCTTGCACCCTGTGTCTGCCGAGAAATCGTCTGGCTCACCGTGACACCGTATCGGTTTAAGAGGATACTATTAATGACGGTGATGGCACTGGACATGTGCAGTGGCGCTGTAAAAATCTACTCGCAAGGATTCTTACCACGTTGTACAGGCCAATGCACCATCGTTCAAAGAGAATCTGTCCAGAGAATCCGCTGTTGAAGGCAAACCAGAGCTGAAAAACAAAGTACACAAATTAGCTTTGAGCGTAAAGCAGCTTACATTAGATTAGAATGTCCTCCCAGTTTGAAGACACAACATTTACACATCGTTTTATGCCAGGGCTACAACACAAGATTCCATAATTTAAGCCCAAGCTCTGTTGTATGTTAGATGAAACGCATGAAAAGAACATATGTCGAAGTCGTTTACGTAAGCCTCATTTTTTATGGTTGTGCAAAGGATAGTATTGTGCTCTCAAAACATTTGACAATTGCTGGCACCCACATTAATAATAAAAATAATGTGTGGATATTTGTAAATCAACTGCTGGATGAAGCTTTCCCCAGGCTGCATGAGAGAGGGTTTGGTCAGCGCGCACCCCGGACAAATTCACACACCGCTCACCACCAATGTCAGCCATAGTTGGGAATGAAGCACAAGGTCACCAGGACCACAATGCAGTGTGCTAATCACTGCACCACCACCCCATCTCGGTATACTTTACAGGAAAACCCACTTTAAAGTGCTGCAACATATGCCACTAAGATTGAAAGGCGTACCGATGTTGTGTGAAAGCCGAACTTATATAAAAGCCTCGCTAAAAATTAAAAACAATGATTCACGTATGTACTGATGTAGGTTTTCACGGTTTGATACAAGGGAATCACATTACAAAGCACTTGATAAGGCTATCCTGAAAGAAGAGCTTTGGAAAAGCAAATTGTAATAACGTAAGTAATAAATAAAATCATTTGTCATAACAACCTACCAAATGTTGTAAAAAAGTCATAATTCCAAGAGAAACTTTTGTAAATATTTAGTGTTTTTAAAACTGCGAGCATGACAATGCCAAATTTGAGCAGTCTGTTGAAGCAGACCTGTGCTTGCATGACTCGGTGATAAATCCCCTGCGGCAATGTGAGGGATGTCCAGGCTCTAATCAAATCCGAGATCTGCGAGTATTAAAATATTAAGTACAAAAAAAACCTTTGTGTAACGTGAGCAAGATGTTCCAAATGTTGTGGAGCCCTAGGGACAGTCACGTGCCTCAGTGAATACAGACGGGATTGTTGACGAGGCTCCGGAGATAACACGTGCACAGACAAGGACAGATCTGAGGAACAGCAGGGAATTAACCCCCCCCCCCCACAAAATAGTCTGGTCCATTCTGAAATGATGCTGCCATACCTTGGCCATATTCGAAAAGCTAGGCATCAATTTCACATTTTTGATCATTTTCCCAAACACCGTCTAGCTGGGATCTTCTGGTTTTACACGGCTCTCAAATGCACGGCTCAGTGAGCCAGCCAACCGGACAATGCAGCGGTATTCATTGGAATGGTACCGATCCCCTCTAGCGCACCTATAGCTTAAGAACACAATGTGTGTAGCGCTATGCTTTGCATCCAATTTGCAATAGGGATAATTTGCATGATGTGCAGTGTAAACATTTTTATTTGTATTACCCTCCTGGTTGAATACTAAATTCTTTTGGAGGCACTTTAGAAGTAAAATGTGGCACAAGTTATTATTGGGGCTGATAATTCTGATCACAAAAAACTCACACGACAGTAATCTTGGTCGGGGTACTTAACTAAAACATTGAAATTTAAAACAATAAAACAGAAGTAGAGAAAGACAAGAATTTGATTGACCTGCAAGCTTTATTTGAAACTAAAAAGAGTCTACCCCTACCCAACCATCACTCCTTCCCATCCAATCATTGCCTCTTCCTCTCCTCCCATAACTCTTGGGTGTTCTCCTAAATTCATTTAACGGCCTACTCAGCAGCCACAGCCAACTAACACCCACCCTGCAGCGTGCTAAACGCCAGCACGAATCTCCAAGCGCGGTCAGGTCCGAGCAACGAAGGCTTTCTTTTCTGTCTGGATTTTAACTAGCGAGAAGGGGGAGGGCTCTAAAGTGTGTCCTGCTGACTGCTGCCACTCCCTCCTCCCACGCACACATCAACCTCTCGCCCTTCCTCCAGTCTCTTATGGGCGGTGAGCGCGTTCGCTGCTAATGCAGAGGTTCACGGTTCAAATCCAGCGGTTCACGGTTCAAATCCAGCGGTTGCCCTGATTTAACAATGCGGTTGAAATAGCTGTGACAATACGACACGCCGTCTGCTTCACAATGAACATAAATGATCCCCCGATGCCATTCGCAAGTGTATGCCATCGTGTGCCGGCATGAGAACCCACATTTGGCATATTCCCAGAGTACACCGTAAATTACTCAAATGGGACCCTGCATGGCAATCATCATCCCCTTCCGACAAACTATTGGCCCAGGTCACTCTTGCAAATGAGACTTAACTCACCTGACACTTGCTTAATGAAAATGAACTTAAGCCCTACCGACGACCACTTCGATTCCGACAACACACCACTACACAACACACGACCACTCCCACCATAGGCGTAATCCCTTCGCCTTCGCCTGAATAAAACGGGAAAATGGAATGCCATGGATTGTATTTCTTATGCACCTCCTCCTCTGCTAGTAGCCCCTGTCGCTGATCACTGCACCCCACTGACACCGACTGCCACGTGCCCTGGCTCCCAGAGGTCGCAGATATTTCCGGTGCCACTTGGAGCTCCAAGTATGGCGCCTCTCTTTGATTTACTGCTTGGAATGTTGGTGTAGTTAAACATGTTCAATGTCACACTGCCTCTTGAGCACGTAATGAATAGCGTTTACTCGTGATGACAGTCGTATTTACACGATTTTGTGACAGCGAATGAAGGTTGACGCAAACAAGACCTGTATTAAACAAACGCAACGCAACATTTAAAAGCCACGAATATCTGCTTCTAAGCCTTCAGCTCAGCCAATTAATAACTGAAGCAACGCATGCACACTTATATCAAGACACACACCTGGAGAAAACACATACGTCGGGCTACAGTCATATCTAGGCACAAATCATTTTAAAAAATCAAATGCTCCATGCATCACAATACGCGAATCATGTGGTGGAAACGATTATTTTACAATGGTAAACACAATCATGCACAAATTGTAAGCTAACATTATAATTCAACTCTAGGGTTGAAAAAAAACGATACAACATATAAGGAGACAATAGAAGCCGCGCACGAACACTTCGCCTGAGGATGCCTCCAACGTGTGAGGCGAAACGTCGCGAGGAGAGAAGAGAGAGCCATCGACGCGGCTGTCCCGAGAGAGCAGCTTTTCGAAGCAATCATCACAACAGAGTCAACCCAAATGAGATAAAGAAAACGATAAACAATGCAAAGGACACATAATAAAAAAGAGACAAAACAGACTCGTACTCCTGCGTAGGCTGCCGTGGAGGTGCGGCTGGTGCGGCTTTGTCGCACATCCACGACAAAGTCCCGTGTTTCACGGTGCGATGTTTTATATGCTTAGCTTGTACCCAACAACAAGTGATACATCGCAAAAATATATATAGGGGAGATTTTAAAAAATAAACGACTCTTAAATTCAATCACAACCCTTGATTGTAAGAATTTTAAGCCTGTGGACGGAGGGGATGGCGATACATCGTTGCACACCGAGTCAAGGCAGCCGCGCCTCAACTTCTGAGGCGAAGAAGTCCTGATAGTCTCCACAAGGCTCAGTCTAATAGTCACCTCCACTTTATCAAACCACTGAATAGGCGTTAAAATTATACAAATGAAAAATTGTTTTTTTAACGTTTTTCATCTGCCTCAGCCTAATAAAAGGTTTCAGTGACACACAAGGGACCGATCTCAACCACGTCCAGGGCTTTGGCACAAGCAGCCAAGCCCAAAGCACTGGCCATGTGCAGGTAATAGGTGCCTTTGAAAATATACAAGTAAAATCATTTAAAGAACTGTGCAAACAGGTACAATTAAAACGGCCAGAAACTACTCTGAGTTTTGGCCTACTTTCAGATTCTCTCAGGGGTAATATTAGGACTAACAATACATACGATTCTAAGAAATGTCACTTTTTATAACAGCTGTGGTGAAAGTTAGCATGCCAAATGCGTTTTTTATTATTTTTATATGAGGTTTTTCCTTTCAAAGAGCAATTAAAATAATATTTTTGTTGTACTTTTTGTCGAATTTTAAACCGTATAACAGCATTAGTCTTCATTCCTGCACACTGCATTGTAGCAAATTATCAAAAATCTTATTGGATCAAAACAAGCTCCACTTTCATGACATCTCAAATAATTTCATGATTAAAGCACATTTTACATCAACTTGCCTAAAGTTAAGAATGCCTCTTACACAGGTTTAACATATTCATTCACACCATGGAATGTTTTCTAAAGTACTTTTAGAACTACCGCATCTGCCACTATCACCTTCGGCTGAAAAGCACTCTAGAAGTGCAATAATTATTATTACAGTGTATATTAATAGCAACATTTCATCTCATCTCATCCCATTGTCAGAAACTGCTTAGTCCTCTCCCGGGGTCGTGGGGATCCCTGCCTTGTGCCCTGTGTCTGCGGGATAGGATCTGGCTAACCGCAACATTTAGTTTATTTTCTATTTTATACAAATGCAAAATGAAGTCAAGCAATTGCTAATACTGACACCATATGAAGTTCGACACTTAAAGAATGCCTAGATATCAATGTGTCCCATTGTTTGGTTGCTGGAAGCCCAACGTGTTTGTCAGTGTTGGAGTTGGCACGAGTTAAAAGTCGTCATTAGAATAAAGCTAGAAATAGGCTACAAAGCTTGGCATGTGGAGCATGGGATGGGTCAGTTTAAGCTGAAATTAAAGTGTGAATTAAACAGTCTGCATGCCTTTCACTGAAACAAAATAACCAAGCCAGGGATGGTGAAGTGATTTTTAAAAGCACAACCATTTCACTCGGCATCACATTTTCTTGCTTCTGATGCTCTGTATTATCGTTTAGATTTCATTATTTTATTACGACACGTTAAACACATATCCAAGTGTCATCTGCAATTATACGTAACTTGCATGGTCAAATCAGCCTTAATCAAAGTGTACATATTGACAGAATACTGGGGATATGGTTTATGAAATGCTTAATTCTGTGTAAATCATTATATTTAGCATACCATTGTGTTACGCTATATAAGCACAATGCTACTAATCATTAGTTATACTATAACTACCAATAATATGCCGAGAGTAAACAATTAATCTTAATACTGCATTGGCAGTGGTGCAAAAGCACAGTGTATAACAAAAAAACACAAAATATCCTTAGAAGAAGGGCCATAGCCTTGATCGTTGCCTTAGTACACAGACTTATCCTTTTAAGGAAGTATTGCTGACAAGTATGTTAAAAACATGTTATTAAATGTACTATATATTTTAATCAAACAGGCCAACCAATTAGTATAGCTTATAATGTGCACGTGTATATACATTCTTACCTAAACTCCACAAGTAAGATGTTTAAAATCTATAAAATGCAACCATAACTCATTTAAAGTACGCAAAAAGGTTAATATTTACATTGTGGTATGATGGCATAAAAATGGTCGGGATACAGATGATGGCAGAAATTAGTGCAATTAGGCAGAGGGAGCAAGAAGCGGGTGACAGCAGCCCTGGGGGAGAGAGAGACGACTCGTTATGCATAAGCCAGGCCAGTGAGACACAGACAAAAGTGTGATCATAAAAAATATAAGTAATTTTGCTTATTTTCTGGATTTATACAATTGCACGCACACATAGTTAAATAAACAACCAAGAATCTACATCCATACGGGCAGTATTCCAGATATTACAAACTGTGGTAATTGCTATTTTCTTTAAAAAATATATAAAAGCTATACACATACACCCACACACACAAGCCAGCACGCGATTTGAACAAGGCCACACCATATTGCCAACCATACCTTTTCTCTCAAGCATTTTTTTCTTAAGGCTGAACTAAACTTGTAAATATGGCCAGATTAGAAGAGACCAGTTTGCAAACATTAAACGGGTTAATTGTCCCCTGTGAACAGACTAGTTCAGCTGAAACGCTTCAGTTTGAAACGTATATGCCCTAACGTCACTGTTTGAAAATAAATGATCTGTATAAAGATAGCTATCTTAATGGGCATGCCAAAGAGGCCAGTTATATATAAGCGGCCTTAATTAAATTCTCAACACGAGCAAATGCGGCGCGAAAGTACAAAACACAAAAAAAAACAAAAAAAACGTTATTGTTGCTGTGCAGCGCTTTGTGATTCTAGAGCGGTAAAAAGCACTCTAGAAATGCAATAATTATTATAAAAGCCAAAAGCATGGAAGTGTCATATAACAAAGCTAGAGCACGCGGTGATGATCTCAACGGCAATTGATGCAATAGGAGGGATCTATCTGTCAGCAAGGTTGGAGGTGGCCAGGCGGTGAAAAAGGTGGGGGGGGGGGCTGGGGGGCACTTTAGCTCAAAGCTGGCGCAGTTTGGGTTTTAGATTTCCAGTGACAGGCGGTCAGGCCAGACAGAAGGGCGAGGAAGCCCAGGATCAGAATGATAATGGCTGATGCTCTTCCTCATGAAACAGGTGGTCAATACAGCAGGGAGTCCGGAACTACGGCAGGTGTCAGGTGTCGGTGGAGTCTCCACGCAGGATGAGCGAACACTTTCGGAGTTAAAACAGGTATGTTCACAGTTATCCGTTACAAATGAACTTAACTTGGCCAAATTCCAGCTACGAACATTAGAATGTATGTCTCGACTGTCACGCGATGAACATTACTCTCATATGAAGGGCGGGCTCAGAGGTTGCTCCGTGTTACCCACTTCTTTGGCCCATACTCTAACACGAAAGGTTACATTGCAAGAGTTCTGAGCAGATACTTTATCACACTGATAGCACTAGCAAAAAAAAGGAGATGCAATGGCAAAAAGTGTGTTTTAAGAGAATGGGAAAAGATTACTGCTTCGTCCCCAGTGATAAAACTAGCATCTGCGTGAATGTAAGAAATGTGCCCTTGCACGCTATATACTGATTAATGGCAAGCAGCAACGTGCCACACATACTGTGCTCAAAAGCCACCTGTGATATACAGTGAGCACAGTATTCCATTTTGTTTTGCATTAGCTATAACCTTCTTTGTAATTCTGAATTTTTTATTCCACTAGGGTACACAATCAAATCCAAACAATGCTTTATGTCAAAAATAATTTGCAGGCCAATAGTAAAGCAGAATTAATATTAGAGATTAAAAGCCTCTTTCTCAAGCTCGTGTCCCCCATTCCTCGTTCCAAGGCTCCCTCCCATTATGATGTCAATGGAGTGCCAACGACCCATGTCAAAGTCTCTCTACATCTCAGGTACATTATCCAGCGTTATTTGTCTGTCACGAAATTCGCTACTAACAGGAAGCTCATCATAGGGCAATTTTTAAAACTCTACTGTACATCTAGCATTCAAAACTTGCTTTCCATTCTTATCAGACCCCGTGGTATCAAGTGCAATCCGATCCACTTTTCTCTGGCCTATTTATTTGCTTTAAAGGACTATTCCCCAAACATCACCTATTATATTTCTATGGAAGAGTCGTCTTGATGAAGGCCGTTTCACAAAATAACCTGTTTTATATCCACACAGAAGACTTTTTTGCAACGTGTGTGTTATGTTTAATATTTTACGTCGGTTTTATCGTCTATTTTTAATGCAAATGTTTCCTTCTGTAACCTGAATTAAACAAAACAAATGGAATTCGGGCAGCACCTGCATGAGGCTGGACTCTTTTCACAACTGAGGGAGGGTAAGCCAGTTCCTGGACCTCCCCTAGGTCGACTCTGCCTAAAATGAGTACTTAGTGTTACGTGCAAACATCGCCAATAGAGACAAAGGCGGCCAAGTGTAGTGCTGCCCACCTACTCGCTAACAGCACTTGACCCTACAGTCTGTTAAAGCTATATAGGGGATATTTGTCTTTGGGGGTGATCAAGGTGACTGCACTCCCCCTCTCAACCCCTTGCCCCGGGGTGTCAGAGAGAAAGAAGGATTACCACACTTGTTTACTCATCACCACATCACAATTACTGTTGTCAAATGGATCAATAATGCAAACCAAATGCTAATTACCGTGGTTTAAAATGTATTAACATGTGAACTTTGTTAAATCTGTTTATTCCTCTGTTAATGTACGCAGGTGTCCATATACATGAATGCTTATTGGATTATGCTTGTGCTATTATTCTTTGTATCGACATATAATTAAAAAGCAATGGCTTTCGAATATGGAAATAAAACAATGTGGATAAACTGTGACGAAACAAAGAGGTTAACAATGTGGTTAAACTCAATAACAATTATTTTGAGCCCTTTATCAACCCACGACTAGACGAAAGCCTCCCCACCGACCATACTTCACTATACTAGTCAGTGTAGGTTGGTGAAGGGTTGGAAAAGGTGGGCAGGACCAGTTCAGGTATCACCACTGATATTAGCCATGGCCGGGAACCTAACTCGTCAGGTTCATAGTCCATTGAAAAAACCAATACAATACTCACACCTAAAAAAAGTGATTATAAATTGAGATAAATGAACACTATACATAAGTGTGATCATAACATCTCAAACTAGACATTAGTGGCTAGATGCCCATAGTGCATGGTGATGGGGAAGATGTTCGATTTTAAACACCGTGGTCCAAAACCCAAGACTGAAAGCATAGCACTCATTAGGCTACCCAGCTGCTGCTCATACTCATGTGTGTTTATATTTAACGATTCTTGAACATTCAAGGCCATGTGTTTGCAGTTGATAGGAACGACAAATGCCACAATGGTGCCACCTGCTGTTCCTCTGTGTGTTCTGAGCACAATCTCAGAATGGGCTGCGTCGGATTGGCAGCCAAGAGCCAACGGAGACCCCAAAGCGACAGGTCAAAGCCCGAAAATTGACAAAAATAAGTTAAAGTTTAATTATCGCTGTAAAGTATAAAGTTGGTGTAAAAGAAATATTCAGATTTTTGATAATTGCTTCGAAAAGCTGCTCTCTCGGGACAGCCGCGTCGTTCGCTTCCTTTCTCTATCCACCTCACGACGTTTCTCCTCACACATTAGAGGCATCCTCAGGCGTAGTGTGCGTGTGTCGTGTGTGTGACTCCTATTTATATGTAGGTACTATGTATGTGTTGAGTCACCTCCACAGAGTTGCTGCATTCCAGGATCAATGGACGACTGTCTGGGTCCAATTGAAAGGGTTCCATTGTCCTGCTCACACCCCGGAATCACATTAAGATGCAAACATCTCATGAGATGTTTGCATCTCATGAGATGTTTGCATCTGGAACAGGATGGAGTTAATGTGATTCTGGGGTGTGAGTAGGACAATGGAACCCTTTCAATTGGGCCCCGACAGTCAGCGATTGATCCTGGAATGCAGAAACTCTGTGGAGGGGACTCAACACATACATAGTACCTACATATAAATAGGATTCATACACACAACACATGCACACTGTGCCTGAGGATGCCTCTAACGCGTGACGGGAAACGTCGCGAGGTGGGGAGAGGAAGCAATCTACGGGGCTGTCCAGAGAGAGCAGCTGTTCGAAGCAATCATCATGCATAGAGCCGTGAAAAACTACATCATTACATTCGGATTTTTGTTTGCTGCTGCCAACATATAACAAAAATATACACGTATATATTTTAACAAATATATATACGTATATATTTTTGTTAAATATACGTATATATTTTATATGTTTCTATATTTATTGGTGTTAATATATTTTTTTTTCTTATTTTAATTCTTATTTTAATTCATAGCAGCTGCAGAGGTGATTTTTCGAGTAGTTTAACACCCAGGGCGATGCACACAAGTTTCTCCGGTGCAGCCGTGCCGCGCACTTGGGAACGATACGTGGCTTAAATAAACAGCCACGGCCCAGAATATGCACCGCGTATGGAAGGAATGCACACATTGATAGGAAAGGGTGGGTGCCACAACGTAGGGAAGGACAGTCCGCGCCATAAACAAGAAGACGAGCGGGCAGACAGCAAGACAACCTTCCCACACATATCCCTTATACACGGTATTCATATAAAGGCTTCTCCTAATTTTTCGATACCTGGGATCCTTTTTTGAGCCGTAGAATTTGCCGATCTCAGCCTAAGGTCTTTCAAATCCCCCGCCCTCCTACCTCCAGCTCTTGGCTAAGCATTCCTGAGAGCCTTCCAGGCACTGGTGCTAAAGCTCAAATTGATGAAGGGCCCCCAAATGAGGCGGCTCTTCCTCACATATTCCCCGTTTCCAAAGCTCTGCGGACATGCAACCGTCCACACGGCTCACGCAGGATGGCGAGTGAAATTCCCACTTGAAGGAAAGCTCATCAGTAAAGTGCTCAAATCACATCCCATGTTGACACTCAGCTGGGTCGGTTCACAGCGGCCTGTTTCACCACCCACACCACCCCACACCACCCCACACCACGCTGAGCCACGCTGAGCCACGCTGAGCCACGAGAAATACGACAAAGGAAACGAACATTTTACACCACGTCCAATCACTTTTTTGTTGGGGGGGGGGGGTTACACCTTCCTGACTGAGCTGTGTTAAGCTATTTCATTTCAATTGTTTTTAAGTTTTTGTGCCAAATCTACATATTTTCAAAGCAGGATATCCCCAGTTAAATTTCACATCCGCACAAGTGTGGAAAGCTTAGTGAAACTAAAGCTGATTTTGCGAGCGGTGTACATTATTATGACCTACGTGCTTCAAAACTTAAACGTCGGACTCATAAAAACGCACATTTATAAATAATGTATCAAAAGAATGTAGCATTTGTTTATTTTTGGGTATGTGCAAGAATGCCAGCTCACATTGGTTGGGGGCACAGAGCACGCTCTGCCTCTTTCTGAGTTAAAATATTTGTCATAAAAAAAGAGCTGACTCGAGCCTCAGGTCCAACCGAGACCACTCTTATTAATGTCACAGTAAGTTTTACGGTTATGGCGGTAAGCTAGGGTTTAAACCGCTACCTTTGAACCTTGCATACGTGCAGGGCATACAGATGGCAGACTCTCTTCAACAGTTTGCAGACATATCCATCCCATCTGCTTTACATTTTTCAACTGTTTTAACTTTTTGTTTCTCCCCTGTCTAACGGGAATATGCTCCTATGATCTACTCCATATACAGCAATGTAGGTGGATATTTTTAAAAATCACACAATATATTCATCAATAACACTACTGTGGCCTTAAAAAGATAATATATATGATAGGTGATGTTTTGAGCAGTAGCCTTTTTCATAGCACATAAAGACCAGTGAGATGCAGCTGATGAGAGTTTATATGTCTCTGGCCCCTAAAAACGTCGCTAAAGGGAATGATGACTGATGAAGTGTCAGCTCGAAGAGGCGACGTGCCTGAGGATAAGCACCTTGTGCACTTGCCGGTTGGATTGTTACGACACAGAACAGCGAGATAGTAACAACTTTTGGGGGCCTTCGTCCAGCACGATCATGGTTGATAACAATGATTTAACACAAGTGATAATCTCTCATTGTCCAAATGTGCTGGCCCAGAAAACCATGCTAAAGAATTTTGTAATTTCACTGACGTAACTAAAACCGTCCACTCAAATTTTATTTATTTTTAATTACCTTTAATTGATTGACATACCATTATGGAGCCAGTGGTTGGAATATAAATTGCAATCATATGCACGTAACTCTTTCGTGGTTGGTTGCACTTAAATCACCAGGGTAATAATAATAATAATTGCATTACAAACAAAAAATCCCAAAGAGGCACACCCTTACCCACATGGTCCATGGTGAAAGGTAGAGGAACTAGAAAATCATGAGCGGGCGTGTATTTCACAATCAAGTGGTGGAAGGAAACTCCCCCGGATAATTGCTCCCATAGATTTAAGAACACACAAATATGTGTGTGTGCTATATGTACAAACGGACTCAGCCTCATACAAAACTACCAATTCGGAAGAACTGCACTGTGGTTATTACCATCCTCGACCACAAACTCGATAACATGAGAAAAACCATGGACACCCCACAGGTAGTGGTCACCAAAGACACAACATTTTAAAGTTAGGTTCCAAGTAAGACTCTTCACGAGTACAGTCACCACAACATTTTCTCTCAAGTTATGTTAAGATAGCAGTTCTGCTTAATTGGGTGTTTTACAAAAAGTCCAAGAGATTTTCTACATACAATGTTTATAGTTTGTGTATTGTTAAAATCTATTCTCTTTCCGGCCTGAGTGAATGATTGTGTTGACAGGCTTTATCATTGTTTACAGATGTGAACTGATCTCATGTTGTAAATTACAATCCGCTGTTTATCTGATTTGAACATTATTTTCTGAATTAATTTGTTATAACCAGAGTATCCCTTATGTCCTTGATGACGAAGAGGAGAAGTCAGTCCGATTGTCTTTTAACAACAGACCACGGTGCACACCCAGAGGCACGCAAAACGACTCGCATTCACATTTGCCTTAATGGCAGACAGACGTGAATGGGGCGCCCGGTTTTAGTCAGCGCGGCAAACGAAATGAGAGCTAAAGCTTTATGTTTCCATGCCTCTCGGGGATTTGCATAGTACACTTGACCTGCTTAGCAGTAGAGGCCGTTTCTTTGAAGACATTTTTCAAACTTTTCCCATCGTGTCAAGCGCCAAACAGTCTACATACAAAGTGAGCGCAAGCGAACATACGCATGCGTTATTGCGCACAAAGCAACGGTACATTGGCAAAATTGCGATTGCGACACACAATGCAACTGTGAGGCACCGGATTCCAAGGGGGATCAGGGGTGAGAGGTACCCACGCCGCAATAAGTCACGAGCTTAGCCTGCCAACAGCCGGAATTTCACTCTGAACAAAACAATGCGTTGGCGTCCAGTAAGGCTGGCCAAGCAAGGACATTGTACAGAAAGCCACTGCCCTCCTCAAACATGTTAAAAAGAGAATATTTTAAACACTGTCTGGCAAATTCTTTCTTTCTACTCAACTATTTCCAGAAAAAACCTCAGCAACAGAAAAAAATGTCGTTACTATAATATTTGATGTGCACCCAACCTGCCTTAACCCACAGGTACACTTTGAGCCTGTGGTTCTTCAAATTCATTTCTGTTCATGTACTGACCCTAATGGTGGAGGAGAATGGGAGTATAGGCCACAGAGTTAATCCATATGGGACCTAAAATTTGGTGATAAAAATCCTTCGAAATTGCCCTTGCAATGGCACAGTGAAATGAGTAGCAACCAGATAGGACTGAGGCAGCCCAGGGCCCTGGCTTAAGAGTCATTAAGCACATGTGGTGAAGGTGTGCGGCGCATACATGTGCAGGGTCTCTGAGTAAGCCAAGCAATGAGACACCAGAACTGGTCGGTCCCATGTGAGCCGTTTGTACGGGAAGGGAGAGTAAACACGAACATGTGCCGCGAGCACGGGTTTTTATCACTTGTAGGCAGCATTATGTAAACGCTTGTGTGAGTCAATGTATTGTGTGTACGTAATGATTCGCACACTGCACAATGAACCTAGTGACCAGATTTTGATTTCCAGCCATGGTTAACCTCAGGGGAGAGTTGATATCTGAAGCCAACAATGAGCAGAGAGATATTTGGAAATAATAATTGCGCTACTAGAGCGCTTTTCACCCGAGGGTCACAAAATGCTGCACAGAGCTGTGGAGAGAACGGCACGTCAACAACATTAGATTATATCAATTAGAGAAAAACAATGACTATAACTCAATGAAGGACGTAAAATAACAGATAAAACAATTGTTAAACAAAGTGTCCCTGAGCAGGCGCAGGTCAACAGCAGCGTAACAACAATGAGCACCATCAACAATCCCAGCCAGAGGAATTCAATGGTGCTATCAACACCACTCCGCTCCTCTCCCACTGTATAGCATGCTAGTCTTTATAGGCACTTGCTGACAACACTTGCTCCAACAGTCCGTATAGCTATAAAAATTTTATCTTTGTCTCTACACAGCAGTCAGCCACAGACTGAAAAAAGTAAAATGATTACAAAATGTTCACCCATTACTTCATATGTCCATTCAGTAATTCCTATACATAATGATTGTACAAGAACACAATTTTTGTGTGAAGGATTTCACTTATGTGTGACTTTTTAAGTGTCTTATTATCATAAAATTTTTGGCCGCACTTCCAAAACAAACACAATTATTCATACATTCATATGCCGCCGTATAAATCTGAAAGGAAAGCAACGATCAGGAATGTACAGGCCAAGGTCAAATATGTCACTTTACCCTTTGTTACAATACTGCTTACTTGTAAGTACGCAGCTCATTTATTTTTGGGATTTACAGACATGTCTTTGTTCCTTTGCGTTGCACGCAATAATAAGCAGTGTACTTATGAAGTGCTCTGAGCAAAGCTCCGCAATGGCGCTGTACGTAATAAGGGCACGTTTCATGGTAGTCAATATTAAAAGGGTGAGAGGTTTTAAGTCTTATACGAGAGACACGAAGATTTAGAGTTCCCAATTCCGCGATGAGGGTCATGAAAAGGAACGGAGCAGCAACTACAAATGCCAGCTGAGTGAATTCCATGCAGGGTAGTGGGACAAGCATAGACTTACATGCGCGCACACAAGGGAAACGTTGGCAGACAGCCCATGTGACGTACAACCAACACATCCACTGGAAAGATTCATGATTTGTTTTCATGGAGTGATGCTTCAGTTCAATTATACACACCTGTCTGGTGGCAGCGCGATTGAACTCTGTTAACAGCTCACTTGTGTTTTTAGCAGACTTGCAGGCAGTCAATTTAACCTCTGGTGCATGTGTGAGCGAGCACGTGTGAATGCTTGTAAAGATTACACCTTGGTAAGTGTGCTGAGCTCAGAAAGTAGTGATTTCCAGCTGTGGCTAGTAATATGTGAACCAGAACTAAACGTCTCCTAGGCTGACTTAGCCTTAACAGCCAAGAAGCTGGTGCAGTGTGTAAACATCAGCACTGGGGAAACAATCGATGGTCGGGCAAAACACTGGCCACAATACCCCTTAGTGTGCCATGCCAGCCTGCATAGGTGTTCGCGAACCACACTCTCCCCTGCACCCTCCCCCAACAGCCTGTGCAGGCTACGAATGCTTGTACGTATGTAAGCCTACATGAGAAAGTTTAAGTAAATCAAATATGCTGCACACCAAGTATTAAATAAGATCCCCCATATGGCTTTAACATATTGTAGGGCCTAGTACTGTAAGTAAACACCTAAGGTCAGCATGACACGAGTGGGTGGCCAATACCATGCCTAGCAATCTTGTTCTCCCCAAGACTCTTGTCTACCATCACACCAGGTACTCATCCAGAGCTAATTTCCAATGCAACTGATTTGTAGTTTTAGATGTTCTCTCCAAATGCCTAAGGCCTGTCAATGCAGCACAGCACACACAGGTATGCTAAGGGACAAACCTCGATGATGTACAGCACGACATTCTTGTAGAAGGAGTACAGGATGCACTTGGCCACGCGATTATAGCTCCACGCTCCATGGACCAGCAGGAGCTTCTTGAGGAACCGGAACTGCTCACCACGTGGCACACACCGCAATGAGCCACACGGCCAGGACACACCATCAAGGGCGAGGCGCTGTCGACGCTGTACCTCAATACATCTGCCGCAAATCTCTTTCACAGTCACATGACAGTTGTCCTGAGCACCTACGTATCGCTTTGCTTACCAGCTATTATAACGTTCAGCTCCTCCAGCCATCGTTCTCTGCTCTTAAGCTGCAAAGCGTGAATTTGTTTACATTGCTGGTTTAAACAGCCGGGGTATCCAGGTTGAACCAGGTTGGTCAGTTGGACCCCGATGGTGGAGATAATGGAGCAAACTTTAACAGCTGGAAACCCCTTCTTGACACGTCTCCTTTACGAACTGAAGTAGGTTTTCACAGCTTGATGCACGATAATTGTTTGCCACAGCTCTTCTTTCAGCATAGCCGTGGTGAGGATAAGCACTCCACACGGTTATCTGGAAATAAAAGCTTTCGTAAGCAATCATCAATCTCATTTAGTCGAAGCTTTTTGTTATTTGGCAGAAACCTCCCCCCAGAGTTCTTCACCAAAGAAGACCCTACCACAAGTGCTAGGTTCCACTTGATGTAGCTCTGAGATGCATTGCAACGTGCAGTACAGTTAAAATCCAACATTAACACATACATATTTACGGTGGAGTGCTAATGTGACTACCTAGAGCAAAGAAACCTTCCTTCATGTGGCAGGGACTCACTCAAACTGATTCCATAAAAATGACGAGTGTGACAATTTGAGCAGAGTACAAAGTTTTTACTCTAAATGAATAAACAAACATATGTAAAACAACAGTGCAAGCCACAGCGCAAGCCAAAAGGTTTGGCCATTCTTTTCTCTCTGATTAATCCAATTGCCTTGGAAGTAAGATTTATGAGTGAGGTCATCAGCTGGCACAAGACGTGACAGCCCTTGCCAGCTCCGGGAGCATCTGCCTTTTAACAGCAGACAGACATATGCATAATGTCAACCCCAGCTTTCATGTAAAGTTTTCCAGTAATTTACTTTCTCGGTCTCTTTATTTCTCTAACATTACTTGCAAGTATTAGACTAACACGGAATCACCAACAGAAAATGGCTTTATGGGGTTTTTTTGTTCTTTTGGCCATGCCCACTCCCCACGCACATTATACCCGCAAGCCGTGCATGGCACACGCACGTGTACGCGTTTGTCAACTGACGTGGGAGAAAACAGCAAACCCCCTGAGTTGAGATATATGTTTTATCTATCACCATTACTTTTCACATCTTGCTTGATCTGCAAACGCTATCACGACAGAGTGCTTGTCTGCATGTGTATATCTTGTGTTCTTAGTAACGGTTATTTGTTTAGGGCAACACTTGTGCTTGTCAATAAGCACATAGTTTGTGGCCCGTTTTTGCTCCTGTGCACGGATTATAGTCAGTAATTATTATAGCCAGTAATTATTATAGCTAATACATTAATTGATAATTGGTTGTTTCAGTTACATGTCGGTGTGTGATTGTTCATTGTTAAATTTGCTTCTGCCGTAATTCATGGGCATGACAATGTGTATATGGGTTTAAGTGAGCCCGTGGTGAGCTGAATGTGTTGGTGGGTGAGTGTGTTGATGAGTGTGTGTACTAATGAGTATGTATGCTGTGTGCTGGTGAGTGTGCTGTGAGTGCGTGTGTTGGTGGGTAGGTGTGATGATTAGTGTGCGGGCCGATGAGTGTGTATGCTAGTGGGCTTGTGCTGATGAGGGGTGATAAGTGCGTACAGGTGAGCGTGTGCGTTGTTGAGTGTAATGCTCTGTGCTGTGGTGTGTAAGGGTGGGGGTGTGAGATTGTGAGAGCCTGTACGTAGGGGTGAATGTGGTGAGGGTTCTCAGTGGTGCTGTGGTGCAACATCAATCTTTTAAAGGTGGGAGAGCTGAACTACTGCGCGTGTGCAAGGGGTACAAAACAGGAGAACCAGCGCACACAGCATCTGGAAACAACGCATACCAAGAGGCATGCACACATGAATACAACTGCCCCCTGCAGTCAAGCCTTCACATGCGAGGTCTGCAACCGCAGTTGTGCATCCAGAATCAGCCTCCTCAACCACATGAAGACACATAAAGGAGAAGATGGTCATCATCAGATACGATGGACAACGATAAGTGAGCTGGCTGTGATCACATGAACAATGTCCACGGGGGCTTCAGGTGGGTGTGGCAGGCTAGCAACCCCTCCACTGGAAAAATTTCATTACCAAATATCATGCGTCAGAAAAAAAACCTAAGCTAGTGCCAGAGGCTCCAGAGGAACAGACGTTTGTATTGCCTCCTTGCAAAACCCCATTTGGAAGAGCTGGAAACTCATTACCCACGCTCGGGGTTCCTCCAGAAAAAAAAAAGAAAATGGTGGTGAGGTGAGGGAACTTATGAGTTCCAAGCTACTGTAGGCTCACATCCCTATAAATGAAAGGCGAGAAATGGTAGTGTTGGTAGCTTACACCTCCACTGAAATGTACATCAGTGGAGAGATGCAGACAAGGCCAATGAGTCAGATGACTTCTAAGACCTCCTGTCCCAGATGCTGGCTAAGGTGGCCCCTCGGCATAGCGTCATCCTGCTAGGGGACTTTAATTCCTGAGTGGGTCATGATGCAGGCACATGGGCTAGCTAGAGTGACCGGAAGGCATGGGCCAGATCAGCTCAACATCAATGGTAGGAAGCTGCTGGGGTCCATGAACTCGTAATTACCAACAAACATACTGTTCTATCATCGGCGCATACACATATAATGGATGCATGCCAGATCCAAGCAAGAAAATCTGCTGGCTTATATAGTGGTGGAAAAGCAGATGTGGGCCCATGTCCTCAACGCCAAGACATATCACGGAGCTGATATGCATTGTGACCATAGGCTTGTCATCTAAAAGATGCGCCTGTCTTGGCGCCATGGTGGTAGACGTCCATCATCATGGTGGTGGTGGACGTCAACTTAGGACCCCATCCAAACCCACAGGGTGGCCTGGTCTCGGCTATCTGATGAAAGCTGTAAGCGAGAATTTCACTATCGTTTGCAGCTGGAGCTTGTATCGTCTCCCCCCCCCCGCCTCCTCCTGATGCCGAGGGGAAATGTGTGACGTTTATGGCTGTGGCTCATACAACTTGAATCGTTGAACTGGGTACATGGTCTAGACCTCCCAGAAACCCTGGCTGACAGAGGAGATGTTCCAGCTAGCCAAGAAAAAGCGCCAGGCCCACTCTCACCATCTACAACATCCCACACCCAAGAATAAGGAGTCTTACCACAGCCTTCGCTTGGAGGTTCTGAGAGCTGTATGATGATGCAAGGATAAGTGGTAGTCGTGGGCTTCTGGGGAGATGTGGAGTCTGTTTCAGCAGCTCATGATCACAAGTCACTTTTAATACCATCAGAAGATTGACTCACAGTGCCACACCCTTTGCCCTCTTATAGGCAGAAATTGTGATCCGGAGCAGCAGAGGTGTAGGGAATTCCAACAGGACCTGCACTTCTGCTTTATTAACCTGGTTAAAGCCTACGATGTCATCAATAGATCAGGGCTGTGGGTTATTCTTTGTGCATTTGAGGTCGCTGACTCTCAAATCAAAATTATTAAGGACCTTCATGAGAGTGGGCAAGCCAAGGTAAAGCTACATGGTCGGCAGTCAGAGCCATTCCATGTTCACCTTGAGGTGTGACAAGGATGCCCTCCGGCTCCTACATTATTTAACATATTTTTCGATAAGATAGTTCGACAGGCTTTGCAAGGATGTACCAGTAGAATTTCCAAGTGGTACAGGCACAATGGGAGGCTGATCGATGCCCAGATGCGGTCAAGGGATGGCTCTCTACTGCCCAACCATGTTATGTAGGTCAAACAATTTAATGATTGTCACTCACTTTGAGGAGTTGGAGGCACTGCTGTTGAATATGGAGTGTGCCACAAAGAGGTGGGGTCTTACCATCAACCCCACCAAAAGCAAGCCCTGCCTGGGTATTTTGTGGCATGAAACACTCCTCCTCCTCAACTCACCGTAAGTGATGGGGCAGGTGTGAAAAAAGTGGAGACGTTTCTATACCTAGGCAGTGTGTTTATGGTCAGCTCCATTTTGGCAGCAGAGGTCTCGCTCCGAATCAGTTGGGTGGCGTTATCTTTTCATCAACTGCGTAACGCTGTGTGGAAGCTATCTGGTCTATCACTTCACACGAAGTTTTGGGTGTTTTCAGCTATAATCATATCCTCTCTTCTTTATGCTTGCGAAACGTGTACCCCCTATGGTGGGGCATCTGGGCAAATTTGAAACTTTCCAGCTGGCCTGCCTACGATCAATCCTGAGTTTGACCAGATTGGATTGTGTGAAGAGTCCACAAATTCTCGAAAGATCTGGACAAGGTCCCATAGGTGGGCTCCTTCTGATGGCAAGGCTGTGGTGGCTGGATCATATAGTTCGCATGCTCAGCCATCGCATGACCAGATAGAAGGTGCTAAATAGGCACGGCATGGGCTGCAGAAGAGACAGACCGATGTGGCACAGGAGGAGCTGGAGCTTAGTGGACTTGCTGAAGACTGATACCAGTGAGTAAAGATTGACTGCTGTGGAAGATGGCTGTAAAAGATGCTGCAGGGCAGTTGGAAACAGTCACCCTCCAACAACAGTGGAGAGCAGAGGAGCGTCGCTCACAACGAGGAGAACACCAGGAGGCTAAAACACAGAACGTTGGCAGAATAGGAAGCACAGATGGTGCATCTTGTAGGCATCTCAGGCAGCCCATAACACCTAGGTGTGTCCCGAAACCTTCTGTCATTGAGCCTTCGACACTTCACGTGGTCTCAAGCGAATAGCAGTTATTGTTGTGTGAGTGTAAGCTCTCAGACATGGGGGGTGCAGTGGGTAGCGCACTGCGCAACAAACCCAGCAACCCGAGTATGATTGCCATTTATGGCCAACACGAGTGACGATTATCTAAATCAGTCTCACGCCTTCTGAAGTGAACTCATCATTACATGAATATCTCGTGCAATCTGTAAATATCAGCACTAGGGAAACAAAGCCAGCAGGGGCTGGTGCCGCCCACGCACCCCATCATTTACTATGCTGGCCTTCATAGGTCCTCGCTAATAGCACCGGCCCCAACAGTCTGTTAAGGCAATGCGAGGCATCTTTGTATTTGCTCCCCAATGTGCGGGAGCATACACGTGTGTGCGTTGCAGATCAATTGCAATGTAGCAATGTCCATGAGCCGCGCCCCGTGCGGCTGCAGTTTAATAGAAAAATAAGCTTCTCGTTATCGCGCTTGAGGTGTGAAATATAAACTGCCACCAAGCACATGCTGCACGCACCTCCACTCCTCCACGGTGTGCAAAGTAATTAATCTGAAAGTGACGTTACAGTTACAAGTCGAGCAAAACCCAGACTGGTGCACACCCAGTATGGGAAATGGCCGTGAAGGAATCCTCGTGCACTTTTTTCTCCCCCTCTTCAGGATTTGACTCCATGACTGAACAAATGTGCATGTTTGGCACGAGATGTGTTACGCTCTTGTGCCAAACATCCAATGTTGTATTTGCACAGCCAGACGGGGAGTGGGTGCATGGGTGATGACCCTGGGGAAAGGTCAAGAGGTGGGCTGCGCTGGAGATGAGGGAGCAGGAGATGCAGCGGCACAGACGTTGGGGAATCACCTGCACCACAGTGATGGGCAGGGTTGAAAAAAAACTAAAAAGTGCACAAAGAAGCGTGTAGAAACGTACTTTTGAAAATGCGTTGAAACAGTGAAAACGCAAAGTATGAAGATTGCAAATTATTCGTTCGCGAATAGAAATACAAAGACTTGGGGGTGTGAGGAACTGCCGAGTCAGGAGAGGGAAAGGCAGCCACGCAGTAGAATGATGGTGGTGACACGTACGCTGCAACATTCTCACACACGTTTGTGCACTGCTATCATCACTTTTAACTTGAGTGCATCTATAAAGAAAATGTTACAAAATAGCAAATGACATTATTTGTAAAAAAAAATCCACTCCAGTGGTGGTATGGGACCTGGTGCAAGTAATTAAATAAGACTCCCTCCCTCTCAAATCACCACCCGTCTTTGTAGCCCAGTGCGTTGGTTCCTCTGGCCTATGGGGTCCCCAGTTGCACTGTGATCACACTCGATAGCTACGCCACAGTTTCACACATCCTATGCAGCCTGACTAGAGCGACCAGGAAAGCAGCACACCAGTTTTGATGCCAAGGTGTCAATTGCAACTTCACTTGCAATTGCATGACATATATCCTAGTCTGTTTACATGTTAGTACAACAGTCACCCTGTATCTGTTGATGCTTATGTAGTTTGAAATCAAGCCCTGAGTATAAAAGTATTTTTTCTGCGATGACTTATGGTTAAGGAACGTTATTTTATCACATTTATGCTTGTGCATCATTTTCGATTTCTCATCTGGCAATGGAAGTCATTGGCTTTTTTCTTCTTTTCCAACATTTATATACTTCACTGCTGCAATGCGTTAATTTTATTTTGCCATTTTAGTGACCCAAGCCACTCTTGCAAATAAGATCCATTTTACTCTCTCGAGTTTTTACCAAATGAATAATATAACAAGAATAATAACATGTACAAATTCCATGCCTATTCATGGACTAGACACTGATATGGTAGCGTGAGAAAACCATAGAGAGATGGAGAGAAGACAGCCATGAAGCCAGCCTGCGCCAATATTTGCGTCCTAAAAATTCTGATGTTATCGGCTAATTAATGAATGTTTTTTTTAGTTGCGGGAAGAAACTGGACAACCCGAAAAAAAGCCCACGCAGAACAAGGGATGAACACATAAACCCCACACAGAAAGACGCCCGAGTTGGAAATCAAACCGCCTCAAGCAGGTCTTTTTTTCTGCGAGAAGCATATGTTACCACTGCACTGCCTTTGAAAAAAAAAAACTTGAAACTTTAATATAGCACGAGAGTGGGCACAAGGGTGGGCACGCACCTGCCCAATGGAATAGTCAGAGGAGTTTGCCGCCTGCAGCCCCTCGACGCCGCTGATACCCACTCCCACGTGCGCCGTCTGGATCATGCCCACGTCATTGGCCCCGTCGCCAACGGCCAGCGTGATGGTCTTCACTTGTTGCTTGATCATATCCACGATCTCCGACTTCTGCAGCGGGGACACCCTGCAAAGTAAGGAGCCCCAACGGGAAAGAACACAAGGAGATGGGACAACAGGTTATGGAACAATAGAATTTACCATATGAAGGAAAAAATGCATCGCTAATTGTGGAAAAACAGAGGACTGAATTAGCAGAAATCACACAGTGTAGGTTTACCGCTTACATCTGTTCTGCATTTAGTGGAATAAAAACATTGACGACAATGGCCAATGGCTGCGACCATTTTGTAAAAAAAATGTACGTACAGTATTTATGTATATTAACATACGCCTCGGCGATTTTTTATTCAGAAATAACAATCATCTGCCAACTCTCTGTAGGTGCATTTCAACCTCAAGGCTAACATCACAATATAAAGAGATGTGCGCATTAAAGACAAGCTGAATAAACCCGCCATGTTCGAGAAAATTAAATTGCTGACCACCTCCAGGCATGAAACCGTGAAACCCATGACCTCGACGTGAACCCGAATGTCCCCAAATCAACCCCTCTTTCACAACGGGGGAAAAAAAGAAATAACAACAAAATTGGGGAGGGGAAGAAAAAGAGGAAATGAATAAGAAAAATAGGAACAAGAATGAGACGGAGAGACAGAAGCAGATGCTCCTGTTGGTTTTTGTTTAGTTTTTTTGGCGACGATGGGCAAGCGTTTGATCTTCCACCCAGCAGCAGTGCAATGGGCCCTGAGCTGTCAGCAGGAATCCAACAACTTTTCCCACTTGTTTTTACTTTCATTCTATATTCCTTTCACGTTTTTTTATATAATCTTCCCTCAAGATTTTCATTACCCTTTCTTACAAATGTAGAAATTTCAACAAAAAGCCAAAGAGAAAAAATAAATAAATACAGTATTAATTGCACCACGAGCTTCCTGGAACAACTTTGGATAACAAATGAATGCAACTGTGAACAACAGAGGTCAACATGGGCACACACGTCAATGAGCAGTGCATGCAACGAAAAAACGGAAACAGTACTTAAACCAAAAAACTTGCGACAGATGGGTCCGGGTCACTGCCAACAGACGGCACGAGTCAGATATAAATAAAAGTGTACAGCAATGCTCAACTCGTGTTTTCCTTTGTCACTTTCATTTCCATGCGGTTTCTCTTTTCCAATAACAGAGAACGTAGACCAAATTAAACACGCTTCATTAGTTAGATCATAAGTCTGTCGATCACTCACACCGAGTGTCAAAACAACCAGATATACAAGTATTTGACTGCTTTCCTGGGTTTTTTTGCTACGACAACAGTCACCTACCGGCAGCAGATGACGGACTTGCAGGAGAGGGCGAGGTCGAGGAATGAGTGGCGAAGGTCGTAGGTGAGCGCATACTTCAACGTCTTTCCATCCACGATGAGGGCTAAGTCATGTTCCTGACCCAGGTTCTCACCCAGTGCGGTGCAGTGCTGAGCCAAAGTACGCCTGGTGGCCTGCCAGGTCCAGCCCATAAAGAAAGATGATTTATATTAGTGAGTCATCCATTCATTCGTTTTGTGTCCATCTTACCAACTTAATCAAATAAAAGACGACAATTTTGTGTCAGCATTGGAGCGTATATCTTTAATGGTTCTCGGCTTCTCTAAGTGAAAATACTCGGTCAGATAGAGGTATTCGCCAGCTATTGACCGGAGATGCCGGTCGTGTCCTAGGCCTGGGCTGGATGGTCCCAGCCAACGGTTCAGATATCGCAAGACTACCCATGGTTCATCTGATCTTGAGGAAGAAGTCTTCGCTAACTTGCAGTCTCAACTTAGCAGCAGCTGAAGCTGCTTGTCACGAGTCATTGATTCAAAAGACAGCCTACTCAATGATCCTTTCATCGATAAACTCAACTAAACGGGCCAAAGAAATTGTACGACACAAGCATTGGCTTTGGTATACCAGCAGTTAAGGGACACAGACATTGAGATATCTGCATTGTAACAACGAATAGATTTACTGATTACTATTGGAGCAAACGGTCACAATACATGCATTAGAACAGTGGTTCTTAACCTGGGTTCGATCGAACCCCAGGGGTTCGGTGAGTCAGTCTCAGGGGTTCGGTGGAGGTCAAGACACACACCTCACTCATATGATTCGTGATGACACGCCCCGCTTGGCCATCACTGGCTGCAGGTGATCACATTTTATTTTTCCAATAAAGAAGGGTTCGGTGAAACGCGCATATGAAACTGGTGGGGTTCAGTACCTCCAACAAGGTTAAGAACCACTGCATTAGAACATTCATATAGGAATAGAATATTTATGTTTGTCAAAAACAAAAATAATAATACAAATATTCTACAAGTGATACATTATGCTGAGCACAAAAACGATTCTTCCATGAGAGAAAAAGATAAAACAAATATACTGATAGTTTTCACAGCTCCATGTGTGAGAATTTATTTCCATAAATGTTATTTTGTTACACACCTATTCCGAAGGAACAGTCATGAAAGGAATTTTCACAATTAAAAAAATACAAATGGGAAAATAAAAACGGATCTAAATGAAATATTTTTTGGACAGAATCGTAATCCTGATTCGTGAAAACGTCTCAAATTACTGGTGGCAGTGAACGGTTTACTGAACACCACCCAAATGACTGTCAAAAATACTGTACGCAAACAAATTAACATTCATAATTCACTCTCTGACTCATTTGTCTATATTGGAGAGCTTAAGCAAACGTTGCTGAAGAAGATTTGACCAAAAAATTCCACAGGCTTGCCGGACAGTGAAAGAAGTTTTAATTTATGTGGTGCGTTAGACTTTTCATGTATTTATTATTTACTTGCAGGCATTCAGATTTAGCAGGATTAATGGCAGGACATTTTTTGTTCACATAATCTGTATAAAAAATTAAATGTATATTCCAGAGCTGTAAAGGGAAACATTCTACAGGGGCTACTTTGGTAATTTATTAAACCCTGTGAACCTAACAAATGGGAGCCAAACACCGAGCACAGCATATGCGAGAGATGAGGGTCTGGAAATTAACTCTGCCTGAGCCAAACTCATGGCCTAACACCACCAGAGACCAATCAACAAGTCTACTTGCATAACAGTCTCAACACTAAAATAGCTGTTAATGTATATATAATTTATGTACTTTTTAAAGCATTGGTTTAAATGCTGCATCACCGGAAAGAAAAAGAAAACGAAAAACCACTGTCTGAAAAATGTGTTCTTTATTTTTGTTAGAAAACACACTAAAGGATTTGGAGTGGGGCTCACAGAAAAGGCACGCCCTCGTTAGGGTTAAAATTGCATTAGGCACCACTTTTATTTAATTATTTAGTGTGCACATCAGCTTTCCAGGTCCCCCGAGGGGCAGGCTAATATATTTAAAGACGGAGCGAGAGGCAGGCAGTGCACGATTAGAGTAAATTACTCGGTGACGTGCACAGTGCCACTCACACGCAACCCAGATGGGGTGGCTGAGAGCGATTACAAAGCTATACAAGAAATGATTCAACGTTTAAATAAATAAGTAACCCTCAACATTATGCAATTAGCTCCCGCGAGGAATACAGCCAGCTCTATTTTTTCACGTCCCCTTAACGACAAAGATCATAATCACTCACGTCCAGCGTTTCCTCGTTGATGATCAGCACTGACATACTCTGTGATAGCAGCTTGCAGGCGTAGCCTTCCGTATCATGAAGCCATGGGAAGACACACATGTGACACAGCAGTTAGCTCACCACAAGTCTTCTCTGATAAACGTCATCAACAGCTGCTGCAATTTGAAATTGGAATGCGCAACATGCTGTGCATCTCCAATCTAGCTCGACTCCATCAAGTGCTATGAACCCGAGCCAGATTTCCCACCACGCTGGTGGGTGTCGACTTGCACAGCCACATCTACGTGGATCTTACATAGAGGCTGAACCTCCATGTAAGTACATTACATACATAGAGGCTGAACCTACTAAGTTGAAGGGTCCGCTTGGATTTGATGCCAACTTACAGCTATAAAAATATCCATTTATTTAACTAATCCATGCAAAACCTATTCCTCCACTGGCGGTGGTAATCATGAACCTAATCCCACATACATGGCAATCACATGGCCTGTTTTCTTTTCGTTCGAAATCACGTGGTTATTTTTGGCTACTGTCATGGTGTAAATCGAGCCAACGTGAAAGACTAGGCCAAGAGAAAATCTCAAACAACTCTGTCTAGTGGAGGCCTTTCTGCCAGCAGTCATGTGAGTGAACAATTGCAGAGCTTCATTTGTACTTCTACCCTGAAATCTTTAAAGGAAAAATTGTGAAAATTACAAAATGAGCCCTATTTCTGTTATTAGATTGAGTCTTAATTCAGGTAATACAAAATAAATGCCGGCTAGATTTTGTTATGAAATACGCTTTCAAATTCCCGTTGTGGAGGTGTGTTCTGAGGCCTACAAGAGCTACAATGAACAAATCCCCCCCTAATCCAAGGTAAACGTGACCTATCTAAACCATTTACAGTAATTTCGCATTTGATTCTTTCTGTTAGAACTACCCCATATCTTGTTTCAACTATTAAAGCCATTTTCGTGGGCCTTTAACATTTGCAAGTTGAAAAATATGGTCTTAAGAGCAGCCTACTGGCATATGGACTGAATTCCTTGGAGGGAATGTTGGCAGCTGCCCAGTTTAAGGTTCAACAATTTACACGCTTCAAAACATGTTTTGTTGCTAAAAAGCTACAATAAATATTCTGTCATAATTTGACCTTCTTCACCAAGCAAACAAACATTATATCAAGCAATCAGTGGCATTCTGGAGACATTACATCTTGCTAGTTTCAAGGCTGTATTTTTCTGGTGAATAAACTTTTCCTCTTGTCACCATGCATTAAACAGTATAATAAGAACAATAGCTTATACACACGGACTTGTGTTATATGATATCAAGCTGCAATTGATTACAAAAACACAGCTTTGCTGGAGACATTTACATGCTTCCCATTATGTTTTGTTTGTTTTAATAAAATGTGTGCATTTCTGTTCCTCAGTGTTGTACATGACTTCTACGAAACACAAGTTGAACATTATTGATCATCTCTCCCCTGAGTCTGCAGCACTCGCAATACCTGTAACAGAAGGACTAGCAATGCATTTCAGTTCTAGGGTAAGAATCTGCACGATCTCGATGCCAGAAATCAGTATTATACCAATATTTATAGCGGTCTCCTGTTTGTCTCCTGTTAGCACCCAGATCTTGATGTCAGCCTGTCGGAGTGTGGCGATTGTGTCCGGAACCCCAGGCTGTAACTTGTCCTCAATGGCCGTGGCTCCCAGTAGGTGCAGGTTCTGCACACACCGACACGCAAGCACACACAGCCACAAACAATTCTGTTTTTATCTGTTGTGAGTGTTGGGAATAAGCGCTATTGAAAGAGAACCTATTACAAATGGTACCAAGATTACACACGGCTTTCTGCATGTCCCTTCCCAGTCCTCATGTTGACTGGCATACTGTATCCATTTAAAGATGAATAAATATAGGGGGCAAACTGGATGGGGTTCAAGTTACAATTGTCACTGAAGTTGTCCATGAACAAGAACTACAATCTGCATCAATAAAATTCCCGTGCAATGCAACGGTTACTAGACCAGCATTCCCCAATGAACAAGAACACCAATGCAAGCAAGTATACCAACTTGCAGACACGCGGGCTTGCACATGCTCACCCACAGGAATGAGCACACAAAGATTGTCTTTTAACCTTGGAGAGAGTGATCGAGCAAGTACTTTTATCTGGCAACTTTTATTAATGGCAGAGAAGGGAAGTGAGTAGTGGTGGCCAGGTTCAAAATCCTTTTTCGCTTGGTTATTTATGTAACTGCACCAGGTACTCATTGCAGGCCCTTGCCCTTGAAAAAGCTGACAGCAAGTACAAATGACAACAGAACGCGATAAATGGGGCCAAGAACTGAATCAAGATCATTGGGTTTGTTAGGAACGTAAAAATTAACACACACCACCCACCGGCCGACTACCCTAATCCTACAACGAGGCAGGATGTGCCATCTGTCACATCGAGTGAAGGGCCACATGATCGCTTAATCTCCGAGATGCTCCAAGCTTCGATTCATGCCTAAACACAAAGGTGGAGAAATATTATCTACAACAGTGAATCTGCGAAAAACGGAGCACTTCAGGAGGATTCTGTTCCAAATGGAACCGCCTCGTATGTTTTAAGCAATGCCCCCTTCGTTCTTCTGGCACGATTCCACTCGCCGGCGCGCGGATGTCACTGTACGCGTGCATGGGCACGTGCAAGAGTATTTCTTCGCACACGACGAACAAATTTTTGAATCCTTGGGGCCCAAGGAATGAGTTAAAAAAAAGTTTTCAAAAATTCTGCTTGTTTATTTAATTTCTTATTTGATTGTGAATTATTATAATAATTACACTGGTTGGTTTTCGTGCGTCACCACTTCACGCCTGGTGTGCACGCCAACCTCCTCCGCACTGGGCAGCTCACATCTGGTGAGGCTTTGTTTGGGGTCGGGTGTAATTCCATCCAGCTTTGCAGCTGTTCCAGGAGAGTGTTTGGATTGGATTCCTCCCAACACTGAACTGATCTTACTTTCTCAATTGTATTTTCCCCCTCTGCTCTCTTGATTTATTCATTCCACAATGAATTATATTTTTGTTTCTTAATCCTTTGTCTCTTGGTATTTTTAAAGAAATGTCGTTTTAACTATAATTAATTTGATATCAACACATGTCGGTAACATTTACAGAGTCTCTTCTGTCCCTCTCTGAAGCGAGTTCCACACTAGCCGGCACAAGCTTCCTTTGTTATTCACTTTCTCGGTCACGTTAGAATTTCCTGCGTCTTCCGCCAAAAAACCAACGCTTTAGGCAAAATTCTCCCGCCCCCTACTGCCCCCCATCAACTTTTATTTTTAGAAGACAAAAAAAGTAGTAACCTCATTATGACCAAAATTTATTTTAGTAAAAAAACGTCATGCTTCTGAATAGACGAGTGTGCAGTATACGTACAGCTCCATTCTTCGACTATGCCAACATCACATGTTTAACAAGCCTGCCAAATTGGAGCGCTATTCACACTTGACTTTGAAGAAAATTGAGTTAAATTAACAGAGAGCCTTTTTGAACGGCATCGACTCTCAGCAGAGCAGAGCCCCACGGCCGTCCTATGGGCGGCCTCCAAGCGTCACTGCAAACACCAGTAAATGTACCGGAGAGCAGCAACCGCAGCAAATGTGCTGTTTAAAACGTAAAATAAAAAGTCTCTTTCCCAAAAAACTTTTCATGCTACAATGTATCTATGTTACAGCAGATGTAAAGAAGTAATCTGATCCATATACTTCACTTCAAAGGCATGCTGGTCACAGCCGTCTGCGGTCGCTTTGAAATGATTATGCAGGGGTTCTCTGGCTGACAGAGATTTTCATCGACTATTGACAATGTTTTCCTGTCAGGCATCGCTGTGTTGAGCCACACGGCAACATGTTTACATAAATGGAATGCTTTTGTGTCAGGAAGTATCACTTACTCCCGGTGGCTAATTTGGCCACTGTGCTGTAGAACCATGCTTAGATTAGATAAACACTCATGCGGGGACGTTTCAATGAATGATAGGGGTCAGTGCCAAATGATTAAAGTTAAATGTGATGGCTAAGGATATCCCTGCCACCCAAAGATATGCAGGTAAGCAGGCAGTAAGTAATGCTTAACGTCGGTAGTGGTCATATATGCATAGTACTTAAGCAAAATCCAGAGCTTTGGGTCACATGTAACCAAAATGATAATCTGATAACTGATACATATAATAAGTGGCATTCCATCATTGAGAAATACAAACATCAAAAAACCTCAGTGTCTGAACAACTTCCTACTCAATAATGAAACATTTTATCTCTCAATGTGGGTATTTGTTTGGTGAGCTACAGTTGAGTAAAATCTAAAGTCCTTAATGCAGAGGCTTTCATTTCTATTCTCCTGGCGCCACTATGGCTTCTGTGGCTTTGCCAGCGTTCACTAGTACCCTCATCCCTCCTGCCCATTGGGTGGGTGATCTGAGATCTGCACGACATGGTCTGACATCTCATTATTCTCATCAAGTGGAAGGGTAGCAGCCTTTCAAAAGCCTCTCATGGCCACATCTCCATGACCACTGGCAAGTGAGCTAGCTCCGTTCGTGAACCGAGCTGAGCCCAGATTCCCATGGCAGCCTCACCTGGCAGACTCAGCTCGGGAGCATGGCCTGCTCCCTCTCTTTCACAAGAGACCCCATGCGTTTTCACTCGGGCCACGACTTAGAAACAGGCCACAATGTCACGGGCTCAACGTGGAAGATAGATGGGCAGATAATTGGCACCTCTCCCCCTTATGTTCACTCGGCTCAGGTCGATTTCAGGCCACCTTCATATACCAGCCATAATATCAAAGGATCAATGTGGGAAGGAGACCTGAAGGGCAACCCTCTTTGGCACAAAATTTAAAAAGCACATGTACATTCTCAGTCGTTTTGTCAATCCACTGCTCAGTGGAGGCCTCCCCATACAGCTATTTGAGCGCAGTTCACCCCACTGGTCAGTGCGACTTAGTTAAGCCAGGAAGGTATGGAAGATCAGTATAATTTATTTTGCTAACAAAAATAACAACAAATCATTAAAACAATACACGTGAGCTTCAAGTAACCTAACTTCACCCAAGTCTGTGCTAAACATGATTTGTATAAGTGCTTCCATCCAGCCCCAGATGATAGGAATGGAGGGAGAGTGGGCGGGCTGGCGGGAGGGCAAGGAGAGGGAAGAGCTGAGCCAACAGAGCTGTGCGGTTCTTGAAGCACTCAGCCTAGGACCAATCATAGGCCAATGAACCCATTTGTCAGTAGTTATGGAAATGTAGTATCACTTAGCACTTGTGGCTGTTACAGCAGCTCCTATAGCCACAATCTATCCACTGCTGAATGAAGGTCTCACCAAGCTATTGTCATATTCCATGGTCTTGCAATGCACCAATCCAATTAAGCACCAGCACATGAATGTAGCCACTCCGCCAATATAGGTGGACGTTCCTTGAGGCATGCTTACTCCTTTCTCATCTCATCTCATTATCTGAAACCGCTTAATCCTATATAGGGTCACGGTGAGCCGGAGCCTATCCCGGAAACACAGGGCGTAAGGCAGGAATACACCCGACGACGGGACGCCAGTCCATCGCCGGGCATTGCGGGACAATTTTAGTCTGCGAGCCAATCAACCTATCCAGGAGTATGCTCTTGGACTGAGGGAGGAAACCGGAGTACCCGGCGAAAACCCACGCGGACACGGGGAGAGCATGCAAACTCCACACAGAAAGGCACCCGAGCCGAGAGATTCGAACCCGGGACCTTCTTGCTGTGAGGCGTTAGCGCTAACCACTGGGCCACCGCGCCACCCTGCTTACTCCTTCGTCTATCCTTAGTTTCACACATTAGAACATCGTCCCTTATATTGACGTGTCTTGTCAAAATCTGCTTCCTCTTTGTAAGTAAACATGGCTTATTTAACTCGTGTACACTCTATATTCTGTTTTTCATCCACACACAAGAATTCATAAAATAAAACAGGTCACGTGTTCGACTACATTTGCAAAGCCTCCACCGCAGGACGTCTACGGTTCCTGCCGTCACCCACACTGAACGACATGGTGAAGTATGGTTAAATAACCCCCACAACCAGCACTGAGGGGAGGCACTCATCCGGTGGTGTGGAAACAGAATTACTCTACATTTACAAATTTATAAAATGAAATGGTTTACGTAATGTATAGAAACCTTAAATATGTGTTTTAAAAGTATATATAACTAATTCCCGATGTCAAAAATATCTTTTATGCCAAAGGCTAACTGAAACAACCATGCTGGTAACGATCCCACCCCTAAGCAAGCTGTCATGGTGTATTTAAATTCCACTTCCAATCAATTGCTTTCTCCAGTGGGGTGACATTTGAAGGTTTGCTTTTTCAGGCAACCGTTGCCTTTGGTCAGCTCGCCACCTTGTGGACTGAACACAGAACGCGCCTGTGCTGGAGGGGAGTAGTCAGAACTGCCAAGTGGCCAAATGGGGAGCTGCACTGCGACGGAGAGCAGTGTGGCCTGCCGCAGTGTCACACGCAGGGGTGTGTCTCGCTGCGACAGTGGCGTGTTGCAGAATGGCACGTTACAGTGTGGCGTGTTAGTGTGTGTTACTGCTGTAGCGGTGCTTTACGGCGTGGTGCATTATGGAGTGGCACATTGGGGTGCAAAATGGAGTGGCGCGTTACAGCGCGTTAAGGTGTGTCGCGTTACGGCGCATATTGACGTGGGGTGTTACGGCGTGTAATGGAGTGGCGCGTTATGGAGTGGTGTGTTACAATCCCTTATGGAGTGGCGTATTATGCAGTAGCGCGAGGCACCTTCTCAATGAGCTCGTAGGCCTCGTCGAGTTTGATGGCGCGATTCTGCAGCGCGGTGCTCGCGCGCCGATACTCCTCCAGCCAATCGCCGTAGGCGTCCTCCGACAAGTCCGCCGACGCGAAGCACAATGTGCGCAGGCCTGTCGCATGCGCGAGGCCACAGAACCACAACGATCCATGCTTGCATCCATACAACATTGCATAAAAATAGGGCATGACATACACATAGCTACGTCTTTCACCCCAAGGTCCCAAGGTGCTGCAGGAAACTACAAAGAGATGGGGGGGAGGCAGCCACGCCGGCAGCCAGCGCCAACCCACTGGACACTGTGTCCCTATATATGATGCTATTGGCAAATTAATTAATGAGTGTTTTTTAAGTTGTGGAGGTAAACTGGAGAACCTGGAGAAAACCCACACAGAAATGGGGGAGAACACACAAACTCCATACAGAAAGGCGCCCAAGGCGGGACTCAATCTGGCTCGGGCAGCATTCTTTCTGTGAGGTGCAGGTCTTACCACTCTACCACCCTAAATACTACACTGCTTACCCTCAGAGGCAAACAGCTCCAGATGCTGGAGAGTGTCCTCTTTGTACAAGGAGTTATTTGCGAGGCGCTCGTAAATAACATTATCCTGCAAGATGAAAAAAGAGAGATGTACACAATTAGGATGTATTTTGATTTGCGTTTTCTTCACACATCCTCCAACTCTGCGGAACGTCCCACCTCCATCTGCACATCTCCATGATTTGATATTTCCTTTGCTCAGCTGCGACAGAGATCCTAATTAGTTCATGCCTCATGTTCCGAGTTGATTAATGCAACCCTCTGTCCTGTGGCCTCCCCTAAATACCTCATCAATCCACGAGATCCAAAATGCTGCTGCTCACCCATACTCGGAAAAGTGACAACGTACACCACAATACTCCGGTCACTTGACTTGCTCCCAACCGAATATCAAACTTTGATCAATATTAATATCACGCCCACCACCTTCAGGATCCTCCAGAGACTCACCCCTGCTGACCACCCATTTGTCACCACGCTCTGCTACTGGCCCGTCCCTCCCCCAACAAGAACAACAATCGCCATTCGCCACTAAGTGGCGGTGACATCACCACGGCGCCTGTGCCAGGCCATATGTACCTAGAGGCCGCGTCAAGTGTGGAAGGCTCGTCGACAAGAGGTATAGGGACAGACCAAGGTGTTAAGGGTTGCCTGACTGAGATGACTGGCAAATGCACCACCTATGCTCTCAACGGTGCCAACTTGCTGTGTTTTAACCCTCCCTTATCACCACTCACAGCAACATCTACCACAGTAACCAAGGGTCACTCTATCAGAGCCCCCTACTCAGTAAACCATTATTCAGTAGACAGTCACTATTCTCCCCCTACTGCCCCAATTGTCCAGAACTCATCTCATCTCATTATCTGAAACCGCTTAATCCTATATCGGGTCACGGTGAAGCCGGAGCCTATCCCGGAAACATAGGGCGTAAGGCAGGAATACACCCGACGACGGGACGCCGGTCCATCGCCGGGCATTGCGGGACAATTTTAGTCTGCGAGCCAATCAACCTATCCAGGAGCATGCTTTTGGACTGTGGGAGGAAACCGGAGTACCCGGCGAAAACCCACGCGGACACGGGGAGAGCATGCAAACTCCACACAGAAAGGCACCGGAGCCGAGAGACTCGAACCCGGGACCTTCTTGCTGTGAGGTGTCAGCGCTAACCACTGCGCCACTCTTCCTCTAGTCACCTGTGCTAGTGGCTCCTTGTTCCTGTTAAAAATACAGGTTCAAAATGTTACCATGTCCTTCTACCGGTGACCAGCTGCCTTCGTGTATAACACTATGAATGCCGACAGCATTTCTGTAGAGCATTCTGAGACGTGTTGTTGTGCCGAGATGCTACGTGCACACACATTGCGTTGAACTAAAGTCGGTGTGGTGAAGCGAGGTATTGTGCAATACTCACGGCTCCTTTGCAGTAAAGGCGAAGCTTTCCCGACGGGGTCCTCACTATCACAGACATGCGGCGCCGCATGCTACCCAGAAAACAAAGTGCGAGCAAGCATCGATCATTTATTCACTCATTCGCGAACTCTTTCCTTATCTTTAACCAAGTTACCCTTAAGAACGGGACATACCTGGGAGAATAGGTCACTGAATATACCATATACACGTAGGTCCATACGTGTGTGAACATTGAAATGGTGGTGCGGTGGCCATTGCACTTCACTACGCAGTCTACAACGTGAGATTGATCACCAGCCACTGCGACAAACCATAGCAATCGTATGTAAATTATCCATAAACCTTGCCTTAGTCAACTCAGCCTTAAATGGCCAATGTGTGTCATGTAAACATCAGCATGGGGTGATAAGAAAAGAACCACAAACGGTTCTGACCACACCTTTTCCTTCCCACGTGTGCCATCATAAATTAGATACTTTGCTAACAGTACGTTCCCTAAGAGTGTGTGTTAAACGGCAGAGCTTTGTTTTGAGCGTGCATGTGTGCATTGCATACCTTACGTGTATGGAACGGATGTGTACACAAATGGAAATGATCTGCACGCTCACCTTGTAAACTCGAGCACATGCAGCAGCTCAAAGTTTTGTTCCTGGCCCAGCTGCCAAAGGAAATAAAACAATGATCAACACACAATGAATCTCCATGATTAAAAAATAATAACACTAATCTTTCTGCTTGAGCGAAAGGAAAATTGAGGTAGTTAAGAAACCTATTGCCATATTGGACTTTGATGAAAATCTGCAAGCACATTTTTTATACAAGCATTTCATGAATATGCATGTGGATAGCCTATGTGTATAATGTTATATAAGACAAACGTGTAGAGTACTTCACATTGCAGACGAACAATACCACTGCTCAGAATACACATATGCCATCCACATTGCTGTAATAACAACCCACCGACAGGATGAAATACACCTGAAAGAACGTCAACTACGGAGATGGAATGATACAATCAGCCAGTGTGCGAACGCGTGATGGATCGCTGAAGTGTCACAAGGCCGTGGACATGGCGGTGACTTGCGGAGACGTCCAATAGGCAATGGATTGATCGTGGCTGATCGATGATTTTGATGAAAAGTCCACATTTAAGCGTTACCCCACCGTCGCTCCCATACCCCCCTGCTCACAGCATCGATAACGACCATATTTGGGGTCCGCACTGTGAAGGTGAAGCCCAGGTTCCTGGCAGCTCGCACCAGCGCCCCCTCATCTGAAACACAGCCACGCACAAAGCGCCGTCGTCGCATCACGATGCAGGCAACACGATGACACGATGCTGCACACGATACAAGCGAATTTACCGTCAGAGATCGTGTTAAGTGAGAGCAGCAACGTTCACAAACAAGAGACTAGAGAATGTGAAAAAAAAATGGAATGCCAAATGTGGACTTGGATTTGATTGAGCTAATCTAAGCTAGTGTAAGTTATTTTAAAAATTATAAACGTGATTTATAAACCAGTGAAATGGATTTGGTGATAGAGGCTGTACAAGTATATGCTATTCAGCAGGCTTGACTAAAACCTATCCATGCAGAGCAATATTGCATTGCGGTTCTTAAGCATAAAAAAAACAGCTGTTAATTGTACGCTACAGTAGGTGTCAGGTTTTTACGGCGGCGTTTAGATGCTTGTGAGTATACAGTCACTCTCTTGAGCCCTCATTTTAAATGCAGAGAGAACATGATGGTGTGTACCCTTTTAATATAGCAACGAGGTGATATAGGGGGTCAATTTTTTTCTGGATACAAGTCAAAACTAAACACGGTGTATGCATGTCAAACAGGTGAGACTGGCTCTCAGTGACACCCAACTCCAGCAGTGCACAAAAGACACATTGAGTGAAATATTGAATTCCCCGGTGTTTGACTACCACCAAATTCATCAGGCAAATACATGACACACTTAAATGGCGCGCCCCGAGAAACCTAGAGTTGGCTGTATTTTTTTATCCATGAAAAGTTTCTGTTCATGTTGGATTTAAAACAACGTCTGCAATGACTGTGAATTACTATCAATGCATTATTTAGAGTAGAGTAGCGAGCCTTAAGTCTACATATTGGTTACGACCTACACACTTATTTCATATGTTCAGAAGATACAGGAGGTATAACACTTCAAAATAGCCCATAAACTGTATTTATCCTCGACTGTAAGCATTGTAGAAGCCCTAAATGGGTATCAGAGGAGAATATTTTCAAATTTGCGACATGTTTTTTTTTTACTTCAGCATGCTGTGATGGGCCTCTAACAGGAGCAGAATTGACCAAGATCAAAGTCTCTGTTGCAAATGAAACTGTTGCGTTTTCTCGCGTTTTCATATGGTCAAACTAAATAAGCTTGAGCCTGTGGTGTACGTTAATGTGGGGCTCACTAAGGTAAGTGAAAGTGCTATTTGGCCGCAGCAGGGAAAAGGTTTTCCCCACTCCTGGTATGAACTCTACTCTCAATGAGAAGCGGAGAGAGTCACATACCGGGCGACGAGGCTTGATAGATGATCGAACCGTCCTCCGCTTCCGGAACAGCCGTGTGGCACACGGACATCATGACAAGGAATTCGTAGATGACTCCTGCCGACGGCTGCCAGCACACACAACGTGAAACCCAATTATATTTGACATCACCATACAATTCAACAGGCTCTTCCCCTCCACCAGCCATTAGGGTTTGCATCTTGTTACTTATCGCAATACCAAATACATAGATATATGTTTCATTTGGTTTAGTAAGACAAGTTTAGGACAACATTTTTAAAGAAACCCTTGGTAGTGATAACTTAATGGCAAGCATTGTTATTTTTTTACCGTTACTATGAAAATGCTAGTATTTTTAACACACGTTTTCCACCAACAACTCACGTGATTGCTGTGTAGATTTTGCAGCAGAGATGAGTCCTGGAATCCCACTTCTTCATTATGCCTGTGAATAAATATATAGACATTTAAATCTACACTACACATAAGAGACAAACTAAACATGACAGTGATGGGCCATAAAAATATAAACTACTGATGCTAAAACTTACCCATAAGCGATGCCAGCCACTGTGACTTTCTTGAATTCCATGATATTGCATGTTAGTGTGCCGGTTTTGTCCGAGAAGATGTACTTTACCTGCAAGGATTCCAAATAACAGAAAATGTATTGATGTAAGTTTTCAAGGCCGGATGCATGATTGCTTCTAAAATCTGCTCATTCGGGATAGCGGTGTCGATTTCTCCTTCGCGACATTTCGCCTCCCACATTGCAGGCATCTTCAGGCGTCTTGTGACACAGGAAGCCTCCAACACGAGAGGTAAAACGTCGCAAAGGGGAGTGGAGGAGCGATCAACACGGCCATCCTGAAAGAGCAGCTATTGAGAGCAATAAACAGACATTTTCATTCATAGAACTCATAAGTGATGAACTAGACCAACTAAAACATGAAATGGCAACTAACAATCTGAAAGGGGGGGTTGTATGACAACGACAGCACTGTCGCCCATGAGAGTAACAAAAATGTTCACACTTGCGATGATGACAATGACAATGTACAGATGATGTAACGGTGTGCCCTACCTGTCCCAGCTCCTCATTCAGGTTGGATGTCCGAGCCATGGCATTTGTGTTGCTTTCTTCGTGGTACATTTCCACATCCTGTGAGCATTAAAAAATCCATGCTGACAAATGACGCCAATTTATAAAAAACTGAACTCGTGCCATGACACTCTGTTGCTAGACACGTACACTTTAAATGGGATATCCAGTGCACAATATGCTAAACTAAACAAAATTTACACATCAACTATAGACATTTATAATAAAAATAATGATTAATCTGTATAACCAGTAAAGGCAAAGAATGTATTGAAACATTTTCAGGAGGGTGCTGCATTATTATGCTGTTTGCAAAATTATTATGATGTTTGTAAAATTCCAGTCATGACTTTGGAATATGGGAGTTACTAAAGAAAACCCATGCATAATGGGGGGTGGGGGTGTAACACTAATAACTACACACAGATGAATTAAACGACCTGCTGAACCACTATCATTTCGTAGCCTGGAAGGTTTTGCACTTTCACAGCCATGTGTGAGCCACTATCCCTAGCCTTCAAAATGGCTAGGTTAATGGTGTAAGCCACATACCCTGCATAGCAAATAGATAATTTAAATACCCAAATAAGCCTTTTAGAGGCTCAGGATTTAGCGAAGCTGACAGTGCACATAGGTGTAATGCTGCAGAGTGAACATGTGCATACCCAGTTGATGAAGAAGGCCTGAATGAACTTGACCACCTCCAAAGTCACCAGAAGGCTTATGGGAATCAGGTTATTGTAGAGAATAATGAAGGTCAAGAAGTTGAAGCCAAAGTTTGATGGTGCATTATCTAATAAAAAATAAAAAAATACACAAAGCGCAAATAGAGTACATATTTGTAAATTCAAATTGATTTACTAGGGAACAAAAAAACCCAGCATTAAAATAACAAAAATCATTCATCAACAAACCAATGTTTCTCCCCAACCTTATTAGACTTGGCAATAATGCCTGTCAATCCCCATAAACCTACATACCCATCGTAGTTCCCTGCCGAGCACTTTCAGTTACATCTAAAATATATCACTACACTCCCAACACCTCTATGTTTACCCAATAACCTCGTGTGACAATATGAAATGACCTCTAATAAATCCTCATATTCCATTATGACATCTCAAAGCTCTATAGAAACAAACATAACCCACCGTGGCAGTCGTAATATCCGTTGCCTGGTAAAAATCCATTATGATTCTCTGGATGGAGTTTTTCATAAACGTTTAATATCTATCAAGGCAGGGAAGCTTCAGTTTCCCAGATAGCTTCTGATAGGCCAGGGGTAAACAACTTATTTTTCATGAAGGCCAGTTTCAGATAAAATAACGAGACAAAGAGCCACAAACTGGTAAACAATCACCACTCATTTTCCACACCCACGCTCCCAACTTTGTAGAAACACAAAACATTTACAGAAGATTATAGCAGTATAGACCTATGTAAAAATATGAGTGTATTATAACATAGGCTAAAAATAAATGAAATTGTTTTCACTACAATTTAATTGATTTTTTAAAATTGTTCTTTAGAGACCAGACTTATTGCCAAGCTGAACCTGGCCCATGGGCCCTATGTTGTGCAATGTTGTAATACAGCAAAAAGGTGATGTTAACCCTCGTCGCCACAACCACATTTCTGTTCCCTAGAATCTGACCTCGGAACCCCAGGTACCAGTCCCCTTTCCAGTGTTTCGCAGTCCAGATGGAAGAACCAATGGCACTGGCCAGAGCCATGAGCAGAAGTGTTACCACCAGCAGCAAGATCTGCAGGTTCGTCACACGGTCGACGTTGGAACGCTTGAGTGGTGCGCGAGTAGAGTTCTTAAATGAAGAAAAACAAAGCGAGGCATTTCACACGTCGGTTTTGTAATCCAAGCGGTCTTCTGGTTGATGCAATGGTGTGCGAATTTCTATCCTTAAGCTTCGCCACACGCTACCGCGAGCACCTTCAGGTGCTGAGTCACTCTGCTCCCACACGGCCAGCTGCCACTGGAGGTGCCCTTTCACAATTTGTGTGACGAGATGTGATATAAACAAAGTAGGCAGCACAGGTGGTGCATCTGCCAGCCATCTCAATGAATCAAACCATACCACCTAGTTCTGTCCTGTGATCTCCTGCAGCCAGCCTTTAACATTTCATATGGTCTTAAGGTGCACCTGGCTTAACATCATCACCATGGTGACATCCCAGTACTTGGTAGTGAATGATAGTTGCTGTTCTTGTAAGCAATCTGATAAGCCACAGCCTATTCAAAATCTTATAATTCAGTTCAGTACCCGCTTAAATCTGTACAGGGTCGCGGGGGGGGGCGTGGAGCCTATCTCGGTAAACAGAGGGCGCAATGCGGAGGTATACCCAAGATGTGACGCCAGTACATCGCAGAGCAATTTTTTGGGGCAATTTACTCAGCAAGCCAATTAACCTAGGCAGCAACGTGTCTTTGGATAGAGGGAGGGAAACTGAAGTACCCAGCAAAAACCCACGCAGACATGGGGAGAACTCCACCCAAAGGCATCCGAGCCGGGAACCGAACTCGGGGCCTTCTTGCTGTGAGGCGGCAGTGCTACTCACTGCGCCACCGCGCCGCCAAACTAATAATTCATATTATCAAACGTGTGGAATGTTCAAAGCGTCTGAACGTGCAGGTGTCTCCAGATACTGGACAAAACTAGGGGCAGCAGGGTGGCGGGTATGACCACAACATTTGCTGGGTAATGTATAACACGTGCTATACCTGCATGAGCTTGGTGTCATGGCCGGTGTACACCACAACCCCAAACACCCATTGGGTGTTGCGGAGCTGGGCTCCTCTTAGTAAGATCTGATCTGGGCCCAGTGGCACCGTGCTGTACACACACACACACAGAACCCCCCAGTGTAACATCGCATCATATCCATCATGGTAATAACCATCTTCAGACTCTTACATTTTAGCATCGATGGCAATGTGTGAAGAAATTGCTGCCAAATCCTGTTTAATGGTTTGGCAGCAGCAACAGTGAAAGGATGATGAACCCATGCAACAGTCAGGGCAATGCATGGCTCTCAACAGTGTTTTAGATATGTGCCGCGTGTTGTTCAGCATTGTTAAATGCTTCATTCCATCATGAGTAATCGATCATAAATGAACTTCTACGCTCATGAAAATGCTGCCAACCCCGTGGAGCAAAACATCGACCATCATGCCATGCGGTACAACCACAATTACGAAAACCAGTAGCTCAATGCACATTTTAAACACTATATAATATGCACAATCAAACAAATACATTTTCTGAAGCATGAAGCCTCCAGTAATATAGAGAGTAGCACGTTGTTTAGGAGACCTACCCATGTCCCTGTAGTTGGATGTTCCCCGTGAAGTCATAGAGGTGTCGGTTAGGGGCCTCACATTCAATGCGCCCATCAATTGACAACAATGATTCACTGGTCTGTAGCCCAGCCGTCAATGGCAGTCCCTGGAGTGTGGGCGGTAGAAGGCGAGAAATGGTACCCATCAAAAAAAGGAGTCGGTAAACAACACAGAAATGAAATCCCAAGAGCTGGGTGACTGCGGTCAATAATAAATCATGAAACCAACATACGGAGAAACAAAGCAATTTAAATTGTAACAAGCGCCAAGAATTGTTGTTACCTGCCGAATCTTCAGGTTCGTCTCACCGTCCAAGTTTGCAGTCTCGATGTAGCACATGGCTTGCGGCTCACTAAATAAAAACCAAGGCACGAAATGTCATTGTCGATAATCATACAAACCTTCATTATATAATTGAAACAATGTATTTTTAACAGGCAAGACATAATGAAGAGCATGAGGTATTATGTAGCAAGTGAATGCTGTTTGATTCTGAGTGCTGACCATTGCTGCTGTTTTGATGTGTAAGCAAAATTTTCAAACATTTTCCATTTAAATCCTAAGTCACCTTAACGTGCTTATATGGTGCTGTCATGCTCTTTGTGGACTAACCATTCAAACATAAACTCGCACAATGAGAAAATGAGTTCTTACTTGCTGGCAAACTAGGCTGAACACAGAGATTGGGACTGGATTGTAAATGAAGTTATGTAATTTCATGATGTTTTGTTATGTACTTTTTTTTAAATAACAAAAAACTAAATGGTATTTCTACTTAGTCGCTTGACTCAGCAGATGACTCAGCCCATAAGGCCTGTGTGGGCTCTCTGAGCAGTGTCATATTTTTAAAAAAAATTTCCCACAGATCCAATAACACCTTAAAAATGTAATTTCCCTCTTTTTATAATGATCTATTATATAGCACATTTCCAAACTGATCATCTGGCAGGAAACTATTCGCTTATTGCTAATTATTATCCTTTATAGGACATTCGTGTTTAACACAAAATACACATTGCAGGCATCTAACAATCCATGCTCACCCCAACAATTGCATGGATTATGTAAATTTGAGTTCTTTGATTGACAAAAAGCAAATATTCTTGTTGTCTTGTTTATGTCGATTTTTTTAATCTCATTTTGGCTTAGTTTGCCCCATTGCCCTAATATTGAGTCATATATCATTTGCACAAAACATATAAAATTGATTCTCACGAGGAATATATAATACGCATAACACTACTTCTCAATCAATGAAATGTTACATGCACAGGATGAACCAGAAGTGCACAGTAAAGTCTGCACATCGGGCTGCAGTGAAATGGCCTGTAAGCGCGTGGCCTAAGTTGCAGCAGCTCAGACAAGCACCTGACATGCGGCCTGATATTTAACGCAAAACAAACACCAAGATGAATACATGGATTAACGTGTAAAGAACAAGACATTGGACACAGGGGCAAAAGCTGTGGTGAAAAAAAAAAGAGGACAGCAGAAAGAGGCGACAGACCTGGAAGACAACATGACCAGGTCTGCTGGTAGATTCTGCCCATTCGTAATTCTGAGAACATCACCGACGGCCACCTCCACGGGCCAGAGGAAAGATACCAGGGCAGGAGAGTTAGTCGGTGCACCAAGGAAATAAATATATACTGAGAACTTTAGACAGGGTCAGGGAAGAAGGTGTTACTGAAAAGAGAGACGAGGTTACATTTCTCAAATCCGTCTCCGAGCCACTACCTGGATGCCAGAACCACAATGTCTGCTGGGAAATGTTCCTTGCCGTTAATCTTTACTACATCACCCACTGTCACCTGTAGAAGAGAATGGGTGAACGGCATCCACAGGTGGTGACAACTTTAAATATAGCAATGCAGGTTTTGTAATTACTCGGTGGGTTTCCGGCAAGTGGCACCAGAGACAAGTGTAGAAGGACGATAAAAAACTGTTAATATAACTGTGAAACAAATGGCATTTATTAAATTCCATTACATATTAATAAGACAAACTATTATAACACTATAAATACATTATTTTAAAATAACCTCAAAATAAAATGCATACGAAATTAATGCACTCATTTGATGATCATATGTAGCATACATTTACAGCCCTTTGTCAATCCATTGCTGAATCAGGGCCCCCGAGACCAGGTTCGTGATGGGGGCTTGTTTGACTATAATTCACCATGTGGATCAGTGTTATTATTATTAATAATAGTTGTTAGTAGACACCCTTTTCTAGGGCGTCTTACATCATACATCATTAGAGGTGCAAGGAAACAACAGAGAGGTGGCGGAAGGCAGCCTTGCAGTCAGCCAGTGCTAACACATGCAGCCACTATGGGTTGGTGAAGGCCACAGAACAGGACCAGCTCAGATCTGACTTGTCACTGATGTCAGCCGTGGTTGGCAATCGAACTTGAAATTGCTGGATTTGTAGGAGAGTGTACTATCCGTGGTACCACCTCTCCCCCAATGCGTACATCGAAAACCAATAGTTCCTTGGGTGCACGAGATGACCACTCACCTTTTCCCAGCTTATGGTATGCCAGTCCCCGTTCTGCAAAACTAAACCAAGGGTGGATCAGCACAGGGGACAGTACAACAGAAACATTCACATACACAGAAATCAAGCACACACACACATATTGCACAACGCTTTCCAAACCGCATCTGTCTTCAGCAACATTTAATTTACAATAACAACGGTCACGCTTGACCAAAGCGTGTGGGGAAGCAATGTATCCCGGCGCAGGATGAGATAACGGGTGCTCTGATAGGAGCTCTGCCCAAAAGGCAGATTATTTTTAGACCTGGGTTGTGTACCCAACTTTTGGGGAAACCTTTTCATCAATGTTTGGTTAGTAAGAGAGTTAACCATGCTTACCAATGCTGAACAGATGGGCAGAGCGTGAAGATACATGTTTTCAACATTACGTGGAAAATGTTGTCACGATCGAATTAGAGAACTTTAGAGGCAAGTGAACAAGGATGTAGGAATACAGCTCACTGCTGGGATCTTGACGTGAGACCACAAAATAAAATAATCACGTAGGTAACGAACAGCAGAATTGGTAGCACTACCTTTAGTACACTTGCCAGTGAATTCAGGCTGCAAGAGCTATATAAGTAACGATAACAGTGACTCCTAATGTATATACGATGTTATCACACCTGAGAAAAATTTCCAAAAGTAAGAATGGGACCTGTTGAGTTTCTGCGAGTTACGAAAAGAGTAACATATTAATCACCACCAATGAATGGCGTCCTTTAGCACAACAGGTGTTATTATTTTTGTACAATGCAGCCAACCTCACCAATTAATTACACGTTTGCCAGTCAGTTTTTATTTACGCTGGAAGTAACCATCTATATATATTAAAAAAAAAGTTGTGTTTGCTTGCGTGCTTGCTTGATCAGGGTAAACTTTGCCAAATTGCAACCAAATCGCACGGGACCTTCGCAGAACGACGACACTCGGTCCCAGACGGGTCTTTGGCACCTTCGTGCGTGCCGACAGACCTCCCCTGGCCACCGGGACCGCTTTCTGTGCTTACGGCCGTGCCCTCATGGTACGGTAAGCGACGCCGCCATTACAATTACAATACCCAGTTAGGATAAGGGGTGCAGCTATTACAATCCCCAGTTCGGATAAGCGGGGCCGCTATTACAATCCCCCCCCCAGTTCGATAAGCATTCGCCATGACCATCACAAGACGCAAGGACAGTCGTTGAAGGTTGCTGGGATCAACATCGAGAGCCCGTGCATCTCGCATGGTCAACTTTACATTGCTTGCTCAAGGGTTGGCATGGGAAGAAATGTTTACATTCATGCACCTGGTGAACAAATCAAGAATTTTTTCATCTTATCGTGAGAGTCAGAACCGCTTAATCCTGTGCAGGGTCGCGGTGAGCCATAGCCTATCCCGGCATACACAGGACGCAAGGCAGGGATATACCCACATGGGACGCCAGTTCATCACCGGACACTGAGGGCAATTTAGTCTGCGAGCCAATTTAACCTATGCGGCAGCATGTTTTTTGGACTTTGGGAGGAAACCGGAGTGCCCGGCAAAAACCCACGCAGATACGGGTAGAACGTGCAAACTCCACACAGAAAGACACCCGAGCCGAGATTCGAACCCGGGTCCTTCTTGCTGTGAAGTGACAGCGCTACCCACTGGGCCACCGTGCCGGCCACCATAAAGATTGTGTACCCAAAATAGTTGGAGTAAGCACATATGCATTTAAACAATTGGATTTTTAGATTGTGCTCATAATGAATACCCACTGCAGCTTTGCTTTCGTACAGTTTCATTCATTTCTATTTGGTTGTTTTGTTTCGTCATGATTAATTTCACGTTCTTTTCTTGCACCGGGAACCATAGGGTTCGTGTTCATGAATTTTACGTTCCTTTTTTGCACGGATAAACAATAAAATTTACCCAGATAACGCACATGGATCAACCATCAAATTTACCCGGGCAACGCCAGGTCGCCCCTGCTAGTTAGGTTATATAGGTCTTTTTAACAGTTGCCTAGTGGGGAGGCATAACCAAGTTACAACATCTCAGGGCACCATGGAAAATGAATGAGACCAATTAATCTATGAAGTCTGGCTAACTTGTCTTTCAACTGTAAACCAGAGCGCGCAGCAAAAACCCCACGTGAACCTGGGGAGAACATGCAAACCCCACACAGAAAGGCACCTAATCCAAGAATCGAATCCGGGACCTTCTTACTGTGAGGCAGCAGTGCTACTCACTGCACCACGGTACCCTCATAGACTCTATAAGAGACCAATAAAAAAAATCTAACAGACATTACCTAATCACAATGCAATTCGAAAAAAACTGACATCAATCACTCTCACAAAATGCCCCAAATCAGCCTGATGAGTTTAGGTATATATTGGTGTGTGCGTGCGTCAGCCATTGTCTTTTGAAACCATACCATGTGGGATTATTACCTTGTGTCGTCTTCTTCTTATTGACTTCCCTGTCAGCCCGATGTCTTTTCTATACAAAGGAAGAGGCGTGACATTTCTCTGTAAAGGGTCAATCCTCAGGAGGCTCAAATATAACGTAACATTATGCAGCAATTTTTATGCAAGTGGAACTCATAATTGGTGAAAACATAACCAAGAGATTTCGTTACTAGCACACCAAGACATAAAACGCTTGCTTAACATACAACATAAACGCAGGATAAAAGTAAATATTTCATATTGAACTCGAAATAAACAACGGGTCTGCAGAAAGAAGACTGGCTAACTTGTTTATCAACTCACTTTACACTTTTTATTACATAACTGTTACACAGCAACTGAAATATAAATGGAACAACAGCTGCCTTTCTATGTCTAATGCTGCATCCCCACGATGATTAGACACTAGATCTGAGCCATGGTTGAGCCTTATCTTGTACAGCTCAGCCTGGCTCGAGTTTTTTTCCCAAATCACAGCTCCGTGGCTTCAATCCCCCACCACCGCCATGCCCCCTGCATCTCCCTCTCCATTTCCATCCCTCTAAAGTTTCAGTGAAAAGCTTTCACTTTATTTTTTTAAATGCCACTCGGCATATTTCATATAACTTACACTACTGCAAAGCGATCGTATTATTTTTTTCCTGCATGCCAGCTTTTCTAACCTAGTCGAGTAGACAGAGAGATGCCCCCACGGGAACTCGACGTCAGTGAGTTTCAACTCACGTAGTCCTCAATGATCTCCTTGAGTGCGGCCACGACGAGGATGAAGATGAGCGGCATGAGAGTTGTGTATCGACCCGTCGGCGACACCTCGGGGATTTGCTGCTCAAAGAGCAGAGAGCACAAAACGCGACACGTGCAAAGCATCATCACAAGTTTAATTTCTCTAAAGTGTACTCTAATTGCCAACGAAAAAAAATTAAGAAGACCTGGCTTGTATGAAACTGAATATGCTTCATATGTCTGATTGAGAAAGAAATAAGAACCAATTCACACTTTCAAATGTATAAGTCGGCAATGTAGCACGCACTTTCTTAAATACGCAGATGGCAAAGGTTGGCTGAACTGAATCGTTAGCAGCACTCCAATCTGTTTTCATCCTTCTTAATCTTGCTTTTGCCTCATAGCGCTATTCACCCTCGGCAGATTGACTGCATGTGACCAGTACACAAGCATTTAAAGTCTTAGCGAACACGCTCTCATTAAGAATGAGCTTTGCAAACCCCTTGATTCCCAATGCCGTTACATCAACGGCAGCTTTTGTGCTTTTCTATAAACTGACATTAGCTTTCTTATCTCGAGGCAAAATCCACACATTGACTTGGTGTGATGCCAGGTGCTGAGTGCGTAATCACTTTCCAACGTGTATCCCGTCCACCCAGAAAATCCAATCCAGAAAATGGAGACCCATAAGGCTCTATAAAAACACTGATGTTCAACGACATTTTTCCATTTAATGTTCTTGACTACATATAATATTTACGATGCACGACTTGTTTATTTTTTCACAAATATACAAAAACAGACAATTTTCTTTATAAAATGTGTGCATTTCAAATTATGAGTGCATTCATGGACCAGGTAATATCTTAATTGGCTTGCTATGTAATTAATTGCCTGGGAAATTTCAATTGAAAACCTTGCTGCAAAGTAAGTGTGTTGCTTATCAATCTTCAACTGACATACCGTTACTATGAAAAACACGCTCAATTAAATACATGATATATTATAAAAGATCGGCATGTCAACTCTGACATTCACTTAATAAATATGAATTGCAGCAAAACCCTCATAGCTCACAATCCTTCTGTACAAGACTTAAGTTACAGTAGAGCTTAGAAATAAATTTGAGTATCATCATCATCATCATGTTGGTAACAGCAGCTAATGAATCCGAGCAATGATTGGGAGTGTAATGTAACCACACAAAAAAATCAACGCAACAAAATCCAGAATTACCTGTATCATGTTATACAAACACTGCATAGCACAAACGCCACAAAGCAACAACACTCTTCACAGAAAGAACAACCCTCCCTTAATTATCGATGGATTACATTTTTTAAATTAAAGTTACCTCCCTTTATTGTTAAACCAGGTGAGAACCCACTTAGGCTTGCAGTCTCTTCATCAAGAAGGGCTGGGAAATAGTGACGATGGTAAAAATATTTCAGGTTAAGCAAGTCATACATTTTCTGTCAGAGTTGGGAGTCCAATGTTGGACTCGCTCAATCCAATACTGGAAGAAGAAAAAAACTCCTTTTACCAATTTTATCCTCAAGAGTTATTTTCTCTTAAGGATAAAGTTGTAAACATTTAATTGCACATGTATATTTATAGAAAAAAAGACAAGAAATTAGAATTTAAAAATTTCCCAACTGATTCCAGACAACCAGTGGAGATAAGAGTCACCCAATGCTCGTGTGATCATGGGGATACTCAGGACCCGATTAGCTTGGTGTAAAATATCCGTTTTGACAAAACAAAATGCCCCTCTTAATAAAACAAACGTCCCTTATGACAAAAAAAAACCTATCAATGTATCCATTACTCTGGGTAACCAAGGTAATTGAGTTTCTGCCTTCAACTCCATGCACTCAGTACGTGTGCACAGCTGCAACCACAACATGGATCACTGCGTATAACAACAGGCCTCCATCAGTAACCAGCACACGTGCGGGCTCGCTTGCAGCCCTAAACCCGACTCTGGCGCGTAACCCAGAGTTATTTCACGATTCCCCAATATCCCACCACTTGAGCTGCAGCGGCAATGCAGATTGGAATAGGTCAGGGTTGCGCCGCCCTCACCTGTAAGAGTGCAATGAAGAGGAAGAAGAGGTTGGCAGCGCGGCTGAACTGCTCATACAAGAAGCGGGGCAGGAAGGTCAGAGCGTTGTACTTGGCCGTGCTGTGGAATCACCACAACGCACTTGAATTACAGTTGTTGTTGCCGGTTTAAACGGCCGGTATCCAGGTTGACCCATATAGACCTTTTTGCCTCCCAATGGTGAGGGTACTGGAACAGAATTTTACTTCAGGATTCCCTTCATCACACCAACCTCCTAAGGGTGGCAGGTCTTTGGATCATCATGTCTGGAAGTCTGGAACCTGTCCACCCCCCAAAACCTGTTCACCGAACACCACACTGGTAGGAGTACCAGACTCTGGGTGACATGGCTCTGGGGTTCATTGGAACACGTAAACTCCTCCACCACAATAAGGTTATGATCCATGGGGGAGGGGGGGAGGCACTTGAATTACAGTACTATAGTGCTATTTTTTCTGGCTTCTATCAACTTACTGTCGGAGGCCTCCCTATGCCCTGTCAGTATTATGGGGATTGTTTTGGTTAGCAATGGCAAGTGTGAAAGCCATGAGAGTGCAGATATACAGTGCAGCAGTGTTACTATCAGAGAAGTTGTGGATGGGGGTGGGTGGGACTGGTTCAGACATCACTCAACACTAATGTGAGCCATAGCCAGGAGTTGAACCGTAGTTCTTTACAATATTAATCTTTATGCACACATTATACAAATTTGCCCGAAGGGCATGTTCATGCCTGCTTCCACAAAATCAACTTTTCAATAAATCTCTCTGCATCCACGTTCTGAAAAAGATTAATTTAACCACCTCTAATACACGGTGTTGACATTTATTGAATCCAGGTTATGATTAAATTCAAGGATTAATCCCAAGTTTTAACACTAGTGTAAATATACATGCCACCAGTATCTACAGGGGTCAGATGAACCCCTTATATTAGTTAAAAATGAGGTTTTAAAATATAGCATATACTGCAGTGATGTAGATTTTCATGTCTCAATGCATGAAGATTGCTTTTCAAAACTGTCCTTGTTGGGATGGCCATGCCAAGTGCTCCAATGCAAGCATCCTCAGGCATTCACTCGCCCAAGAGAAATATATTTTCACTTATGCGACACGTTGCGAAGGACAGGAGGAGCGCTCGACACGGCGATCCTGAAAGTACAGCTTTGGAAAGCAATCACCAATGCATAAACTATTTTATGCACGTACCCTGAAGCTATAGCCAATACGTGCTAAGAATCAATATTAATCACGGGAATCGATGCTTCATCACACCTCTGCTCTATCTAAACGAGAAGTTTTACAAAAACTACAAAACAAACAACAACATATATCTGTGATTGTATTGTGTGATATTTCATTAAAATAATGACCACCTATATCAAACGCATTAGCATTTTAAGTGTGCCTGCATGAATTAGTTAGAGGACTAAAAATTAATGCACACTTAATATGAAAATTTGATGACATTATTTATGGTTGAATGTTATCGGGATCGTGACAGTGTGATATTAGTAATTTACATGCATGTACCAAGAAATACTCTTTAAAGCCATGAAGTTACCACCACAAAAATTTTGTATTTTTGTATTGGTGGCAGTTTAACATTGTATTCACAACAAGCCATATGCTAAAAACGTAGAAAAGTTTACAATCAACAAATGACTGCACAGTTGGAATTTCAATATATAATGTGACCCCTGGCAGAATAATTTATACATCTCCTCCAGTGGCTTAGGGTCACGATCACAGATGAGCACCCAATACGTATTGACTTACAAACTTCTATAACGAGCGAGTAGCAGCGAAAGGAACAAATACCATAATCCACCATAGAGATGGAGCGGTACAATCATCTCATGTGCAGAAGTAAGGTGGGTTGGGTTGTGGCATCGCACAAGTGGCTGCTTGTGGAGACCTTCGCCCAGCAGTGGATTGACCGTGGCTGATGATGACAATGATGATGAAAGCAATAAAACGATCATACTGTGCGATACTACTTCTGAAGCCATGGTGACAGGCCACAAAGGAAGGGACAGAAGCAGGATGAATCTCCCTCCTCACCTGACGCGGTTGTCGCAGAAGCGCTGCTCCTGCGGCCGATTGATAACTACCGCGCGGAATTCCTGTTGGTCTGCCATGGAAGTGGCCGCTGACATTTCCTCCTCAGGACGCGAGTAGCCTTGCACAAACAAAAACATGCGCACAATAAGATCATTGGCTTATTCTGTTGGACTTTTAGGGGAAAAGCTGAAGCTTTTATCGCTGCTCTTCCATTTGTTTTTACAGGGAGGCTGACGACAAACGGAGACGAAGTTCTTCCACTCTTTCCCTTCTCTGGCGATGGCAATCCTGTTCCACAGACCAATGTAATCTTTGTTTCAGTTCCTAGCGTTTACGCCATCAGGCCACCTCTTGCGTGGACTGTCTCTACTTTTCGTTGTACTGGTCAGTTTAGATGTGTGTTGTGTCACAAAAATCCGGAAACTAGAGCTTGCAAGCGCACTGGGTACTTCCTCCAGTATTATTAAACATCGAAGTCTTGCTCTTTCCACATGGCAGTGTCAGGAAACTGATGGCAACTTGTTAGCCTCCGTTTCATTTAGGTGTCAAACCAAAAGACTGCATATATGTATCTTTCACACAAAGTCTGATGGACTAGCATATTGTTATATTTACAATGATTTATTTTTGTAGGATAAAAACTCAAAGGAAACCAGAATATGTGCCTGCTAATAAGAAGGACTTATTATGGCCCAAACAGCAAGTGCGAGTGGTCAGACAAGAACTACATGTGCCCGGCCGCCTTTTTATCGCCTGTGCATATATAGGAAATCCCAGCAGATCATGTACCATACTCATTTCTGGTTGAGTGATTGCTGGTGGAGAACCATGGCCGGTTCATACGACAATTTCCATTGAATGTTATGTGGTGTGGTATATAGCCAGATTGTCCAGTGCATCAAACCGCTATACGATGGCACGTGTGTAGATTCACACACAACACACATGCCCCACACAGCACACCTATCCCTGCATGACGGTTCTACATTTAAGCATCTTTCCGACTCCACACACTTTACACGTTATGCTATGCAGATTTGCAGGCTTGAGACAAACGTAAAATAGGCTTGTTTCACTAAACCACATGTAAACAAAGCCATGTGGCATTCTGATGTGGTTTTTTTTCAGTTAAACCGGGTGCTGTAATTATGACCTGCATAACGCTCACAAGAACCTGCATTATCAGTATTGAAATAATACGCGTCTACATTATTACAGGGCTATAAGTGTATGGTCTAAACTAAACAAGTGCACGGAAATAAGAGAGATGATGGAGTGATAAGGAAATGCAGCTCAGCTTAATGGCCGTGACCGTACTTCATAATTGAACACGCTAAGCGTGAATGAGCGTATGGAAGGACATCTGGCCCTATCACACTCAGCTATGGCTTAAGACAGCAGGAAGGTACGGAATCGGCCACTGGTTGTGGGGTAAACAGTGAGCCACTGATGTTACTGCTGCCTCATAAAGTGAACCAATTAGCACTGTACAATATACCCTGCTTTATAAAAGCCCTTTACAATATCTCAAGCAATAGTTTCCCTTGCTGAGTGTTGGGTCATTTAAGCACGTGAAAGATTGGCGTGTACAAATTAAAAAATATAATTGGATGTTTTTCTTCAGTGCTTGCTTCCGACTTGGTTGTGATTGATTGACTCCATGGACAAAGGCCTAAATGCCTTATTTCCACGAGCCAGAGAACTCAAGCACTATAAGTAACATTCATTCATTCACCTCTCCCCATCACCTCCCTCAATATACCCCATTTCCATGTTTTGAGACAAATCACGCTGTCTGCCGAAATCAGACAGATCCCACACGCAGGCCAATATCGAGTCAACTCTGTCCATAAAAACGAGGTAGGAGTCTCACCAATCACGTATCCACTAAATGAACTGCTGCACTATTGGAGAGTGCTACTCCAATTTATATTTGTAAAGTAAATAATTAGTAAGCCCATAAAGACATATCTCTGAAGAACATTCATGCAATTATTTTTAATACCTGACTGCAAAAACGTTTGTCATTGCAGTAACACGTTAATGACACAGTAGGAAGCCAATTTAATTAATGTGAAAAGTTGCAAAATACAAAATGAAGCGGCCTATTTTATTAAAGTTGTAGTGGCACTGAGCCAAAAGAAAAAGAGGGTTAAAAAGTGGAATTTAAATTAAAGAAAATCAATTTCGCAATAGGGGCGGCACGGTGGCCCAGTGGTTAGCGCTGTCGCCTCACAGCAAGAAAGTCCCGGGTTCGAATCTCTCGGCTCGGGTGCCATTCTGTGTGGAGTTTGCATGCTCTCTCCGTGTCCGCGTGGGTTTTCGCCGGGCACTCCGTTTCCTCCCACAGTCCAAAAGCATGCTGCTGCATATGTTAATTGGCTCGCAGGCTAAATTGCCCCGCAGTGCCCGGCGATGGACTGGCGTCCCATCGTCGGTATATCCTTGCCTTGCGCCCTGTGTCTGCCGGGATAGGCTCCGGCTCACCGTGACCCTGTATAGGACTAAGCGGTTTCAGACAATGAGATGAGATGAGAATTACGCAATATATATTTGTAATTTACACCCCACTGACCTAATCAACAATGTACAGTAAAAGCTCAAAACAGGGACCAACCTGGCATGGCTTGTGCCACACCATTGCTTTACTAAATCAAAAAAACACTACCTTCAGCACTGACAGCCTCTTCTCATGCTATCAAGAAAAAATTACCCCTGACAATTTTTATAACAACCGTCAGCATAGTACCCACTTGATATTGTACAGGGTCGCGGGGGGTCAGAGCCTATCCCAGGAGACAGAGGACACAAGGCGGAGCTATACCCAGGATATGACGCCAGTGCATCGCTGAGCCCTTTTTGTTGGGCAATTTACTCAAGAGGCCATTTAACCAAGGCAGTAGCATGTCTTTAGACGGTGGGGGTAAAATAGAGTATGGACGAAAACCCATGCGAACACGGGGAGAACACGCAAACTCCACACAAAAAGGCACCCAGGCTGGGAACCGAACCTATGCGCTTCGTGCTGTGAGGCACACAGAAGGCGATATATTCAATTAGCACATGTAAAGCTTACAAACAGAAACCCCACAAACATCTAAACATAATTTGTATGTACATACATAACCCATAAAAATAAACTTTCCTGTGATACACAAAAAATACAGCTATTATAACTTCAACCTTTCATCCCAATACAGTGCAATAAAGGAAGCCGTTTGTTGATGAAAGTATCTGACAAGTATAGACATTTGTTACATTTTCACGAAAACATCATTAAAAATTAAAACGAATGTGTCCGCGTGGGTTTTCGCCGGGTACTCCGGTTTCCTCCCACAGTCCAAAAGCATGCTCCTGGATAGGTTGATTGGCTCGCAGACTAAAATTGTCCCGCAATGCCCGGCGATGGACCGGCGTCCCGTCGTCGGGTGTATTCCTGCCTTACGCCCTATGTTTCCGGGATAGGCTCCGGCTTCACCGTGACCCGATATAGGATTAAGCGGTTTCAGATAATGAGATGAGATGTATCCCCGCCCACTCAAGAGTAGTAAATGGAAAGCATCATTTGTGTATGTGAAGGACAGATATGTGTGTGTGCCAATGCGTGTGTATAATAATAATTGCATTTATAGAGCGCTTTTCACCCGAGGGTCACAAAGCGCTGCATAGTGCTATAGCCTCGCCTTGCGCCCTCTGTCTGCGGGGATAGGCTCCGACCCCACTGCGAACCTTGACAGGCTAAAGCGGGTATTGATAATTATGATGATGATAGTACGGGAGGAAGCGATGGCTCAGCGGTTAGCGCGCTAGTCTACAAACCCGGCAATCCAAGTTCATATCCCGTTCACGGCCATCAGTAAAGATTTTCTGAACTGATCCTGGACCTCCCCTAAATCGACTCAGCCTTAAATGAGTACCAAGTGCAATATGTAAACATGTGTACACATAGCCACTAGGGAGACAAAGGCGGTCGGGCGTGATACTGGTCACCCACCCCCTCAGGTGCCGCTACAACCTTCATAGATGCTCGCACTTGACCGTACAGTCTCTTAAGGCTATATGGGGGACCTTTGTAGTCGCATGGGTATCTTCCGTAAACGCGTAAACAGATACGCTTGCAAGACCCGTGCCACGGTAAATGGATCTCTGGAAGGAATACGGTTAACTCTTCACTACATCCAATCCCGCCATCAGAACATCAACAAGCATGAGCACAATAGAGGCAACGGACTGTGCACAGCACACGATGGCGGTCCCGGCAGAGAGAGAATGGCGCAACAAAAACAAAACTAAAGTGCACACGGCAATATGCCACGAACAGAAATTACTTTCACTTCTATACAGTTGACAAATAGAGAATCCCATGATTGTAAGTTTAGGTGAGTACTTCATGCTGTCTATGAAGGTACTGTATGTAGTATCGTTATTACCGCGGTATCCTGGTGGTTGTAGTCAACATCTCATTAAGTGAAAATTGTTACCAAAATTGCTCAATTGCAGGGCAACAGCTGTACAGTAGGGCAATAGTCATATGGATCACAGACGATTTCCTCCTTACGGACCAAAAAAAACACACAAACACAAGCCACGCTGGGTTAACAGACGTAAACATAACAATACTTTGGCTGTAAACAAACGATTTCACTGCATCACTGTGACGATGTTCAGTAATTGGTGAGATCATCGAAAGCGGTTGTTTGTGCGCTCCGTGTGCGGTCGCCCTCTCGGCACAAACCTGATTGCACTCTGAGCATCTCCATGCCGCGCTCCATCGTCCCAGCGTCCCACTAAACGGCCGAGACAAGCTGCGATGAAACCCCGACGATCCTCACCGGCCGTACCCTCCACACCGTGATCCACAGGCACTGCGTGACCCCCGCCCCCCCGACACAACGACGCCAACGGCGAGCCGCCACCACATTTAAACCGCCAGCATTCGTCCTCTCCTCCTAAAACAACAGTTCAGGCTTGAGGCTAAACAGATTCCGCAAACGCGACGTTGTAAGTCCCTGCCTCGTATTACGAAAACACGCACGCAAAAACTTAAACTCCAAACTTGACCGCTCAGTAAGAGGTGACCGGCTGCGAGCCGTGCAACTCGTGGCGGCACAGTTGGATCCTGGGACCTCTCTCAATGCACGTGCCAGGCACGCCTGCGCCACGCCGGCGAGCGAGTGATGACTCCCAAGAGCAGGCAAGCCGCTGTGGAGCCAACTCACTGCCAGAGGCAGGCGATCGGGAGCCTGCCCCCCCTCTCGCTCTCTCTCTCGGCGAGTCAACGGATGCGGAGGAACCCTCCCCGCCGCCCCGCATTTTACATTCGCGTTACGCTCACGTTATGTCGGGTGCCCTGCCACGCAAGGCCATGTGATGAGACAAAAAAAAATACACGAATTTGACTCCAATCTTCAGCGTAGCTATCAAATGGCTCAACATAAATAACTCTGTATGCTGACTCCTCCGCAATACACACACAACCACTAGCACAGCTTGACTGTCGTTGCGCCAACATCAATTGCAGGTGGAATAAAGGAGAAACACACACGAGGTAGTCTACTATCAGCCGTGCAGACTGCACAAGAAACTCATTGAAAACCTCCACGGCATTACAACGCATATCGCGTATACCTAGGGCGAAGGCCCACGGCCCCTCTAGCCTTCTCACGCACGCACTGCCTGTATGTTTCAGATTGAATACATCGCAATGTAGTGGACCCACAGCAATCCACAGCGGTTACAATGCTACCTTCAGCACAAACAGTAGACTCCCATAGTCATAGGGTGGGGCAAAATGCAGGGGCTAATATATGGAGGCGCTGTCAACACGAGAAGCTTACGTCTTGCTGCGCACATTTTTTTAACGCAGTGCAGTGGCAAATGCCTAAAATCAATAGGGAATCACAGCCGCGTGTACCTAAATGGCTGCGGATGAGTGACTCGGATGGGTAGCAAGCATACTTTCTCAATGCATGCGTGGCTTATTTTGTATTGCAAGTCCTCAATCAAATACGATATCATTATGCCCGATGTACTGGCGTTACATTCTGGGTATTCCCCTGCCTTGCATCCTCTCGGGATAGATTTTG
>JAZEWT010000009.1:6874663-6909630 GCA_036362905.1 Mordacia mordax | reverse complement strand
TCACACAATTAGACGATCCCTCTCTGATGTCCTGCATTCCTGACTTCAATAACTGTCCTCCAGGATTGGCTAAGTTTTATACGAATTTCTATAAAACTTTTTTTTATACGGACATCTTTGTAAATTGAATCATCTTTCAAAGATCTGGCGTTATAGAGGCGAGGGATGGCCTGAAACAAATAAATATAAAGCGAAACGTGTAAATTAAGCAATAAAGGGTATAGTATCTCCACGTAGTAATGAGCTTTTATGTATAGTACGTGACATCTGAATGTATTGTTTCATACGTTAATCCGCTCATATGAGGGCCTTTATAAAATGTAGACTCTGATTAACAGGGGCGGCGCGGTGGCCCAGTGGTTAGCGCTGACGCCTCACAGCAAGAAGGTCCCGGGTTCGAATCTCTCGGCTCGGGTGCCTTTCTGTGTGGAGTTTGCATGCTCTCCCCGTGTCCGCGTGGGTTTTCGCCGGGTACTCCGGTTTCCTCCCACAGTCCAAAAGCATGCTCCTGGATAGGTTGATTGGCTCGCAGACTAAAATTGTCCCGCAATGCCCGGCGGTGGACTGGCGTCCCGTCGTCGGGTGTATTCCTGCCTTACGCCCTGTGTTTCCGGGATAGGCTCCGGCTCACGGTGACCCTATATAGGATTAAGCGGTTTCAGATAAAGAGAGACTCTGATTAACATTCTGACCTACGACCTGTAAGAAGCAACGAAAACAGCCAGCTCGCACCTATACATATTTTCGAATTTCACATTCACGGTTATTAGATAACCCGGATAATATTCCCACGGGTAATTGAGAGTTAACTGTACGCTATATATTCCTCAGTCTCTGATAAGCCAAGAGGGATTAAATACTTTGCAGCAGGTAACACAGGCCATAAATAAACGGCTTAGTCTCCTGCTTCCCTTCTCCATTCAGAAACGTCTATTGGTATAAACTATGGATGACAGTTTGAAGTGATAGTATATAGGTACGAACCACTATACAGATATTGATATGAGTTACCGATAACAGTTGAACGCGACGGCTGACAATGGTAATCAAATGAAAGAATGCACCAGATCGAATTGCCACCGTGGAGATGGAGTGGTGAGGCCAGCTCATATGCAGACATGAGATAGACCCACAGCATCGTGAGACCATGAGAAATGCAACGAACATGACCTAATACTGTATAAAAAGTGAGAGGCAACACGTTCACGTCAACGTATTGTATTTCATCTGGTTAAAAGCTACGTGTGGAGCTTCATCATCATTACTATAGAATGCCACTTTTTGTGGATATGGATTTTAAATCAGGATGATCCCTATATTGTCTCGATTGTCATGATACAAAGACACTATTTTAATAGTGAAACTCTGCATGCGAGAGAATGGCCCACAGAAGCAGATATTACAGAACCACTGCGGAAATACCTGAAAGAAACCTGGTCCACACAGAAGGTGGGCAAATTCACATTCTGTCATATAAGAATAATATCTATTTCTTGACAGTCAATGCGATAGATTGTTTAATTCTTAGAGCTATAATTTAGGGGCAATGATCGCAGAATTAAATTTAATATGATGCGGGTTTTATTTGTTTTGTTTAGGCATTGGCGACTGCCTGGCTTAACCCCCCCAGGAGTTCAGCAAATGTCAAGTCAGTGCTCTAATCTCTGAGTCACCCAGCTGCCTCAGATATAGCTTTTTGTAAACGATGACGCAAAGAAACCAGGTATTTGGCTAAGCCCCAAAAATATACTGCATCTCCTTTGTAGAATTCGTTTAACAAAGAGAATAAATATAAATTATTCTGCATTAAAGTGAAGGAAAAATCTAACTCAAAAGGTGCTACATTTAAAATGTGTCAAGACTCATCAAAAATACAAGATGACCAGACTTCTCTCCAGAAAACTTAATTTATTGCCCCTTAAAAAAACGGGTCTAAAGGCCACAGTCTGTTTGCCCTAACGGTTGGGGCAATAATATAAGCAATGCACATAAATGAACACCAGTCACCTTGTACTTTTGACCTCTACCTACATCCTCTATATATAGAAATACAGGAAATAAATTGTTCATGTGAGACCAAGGTGCATTTACATAAGAGGCTGGTATTTTGGGGAAGAAGCGTATCTGCATATGCATGTACAATCAGTGGGGTGGCCGGTTGCGTGCGTGCGTGTATATAAATGCCCTTCCCTGGCGTGGTGACACGCGCATGCATTATTGACACGAGCTCCGAACGTCTCAGGTATCCCTGCTCCTATATAGAGTTGGACGTAACCGTAGCCACCGGGGTCCCTTGACAAAGAACAACCTATCGTCCGCAATAACGTCCACCGTCAGCAGGAACCGATTCTGCCCTTCATCTTTTGCCCAATTGCCGTTTGCCTCTCTACGCGTGGCCATGGGTGAACAGCCTGTGCCGGTGGACCGGGTGGGCCAACCCTCCGGTCGGGTACGATTTCGCGTCTCCTCATCCCACAGCGGGCGAGTACTCCAACAGGTAAGGTTGTCGACGTGGCTGTGGTTTTTTTTGCTGTTGTGAAAACGAAATCTTAAAGTTCTTAAGTCAACCCATATTTCGATTAAAATCTTCTCATGCTTAGTCGGCCATGGGCGTTTGAACCGCGCTGGTCAATGTGGGTTTCGTGTTGAAGACTGAGAAGGCCCAAATCTTTTGAGATGTCACATACTACTGATGTTTGCCATTGTTTGGATTCGAGCTGCACTCCCTGGGTTAATATCACAGCTCACTAACCACCATTGCCACCCATATATACATTATACATTCGACTATAAATCCACAGAGTGCTTAGTTAAACTAAAATTATAATTATTGCACTTCAAGAGCATCACACTTAGAAAGCGACGATCGTAATAAATTGTAAGTAAATAAAAAAATTTGACTGACTAAATACACGAACGTCAATCTTGCTTAAAAGATCAGCAACATTTGTTGCAGATTATCAAAATTTCTTTCAGCAGCTTGGCTTTCAAGTTAATCCCAAATATAGCATTAATATATTTATAGAAATATACGGCGATATTGTGTATATACTTTAAAATAAGCATGATACAATTTACAAAGAACGCACAATTAAATGACGGTATCTCGGGCTGAATTCGTGTCTGCATGCACAGTCCTAACTATGGATTTACAGCAGACAGACATATTCTAACATCGGCTGCAGCCATGCACATAGCGAAACTTTTTTTACTCTTTACATGCGCATAGCTATTCAGTGAAAAACAGCAAGGACCCAATAACATTTAATTGACTTGCCACACATGCCAATATCTTAGCTGCATAAAGACTGCATGGTTTTGTGTTCAATAAATGGTCTCAGGAAAGCGGGGAAGCATTGGTATGCATGTCTCCTCTTTAATTAACAATCAACAGTTTCCAATTTTGCAGCCACAAAAAATCAGAAATCATTTGGCTGACCACAGAGTTCCTTAGCCATAGGCTTCCCTGAGTGAGGCTGTGAGCTACACTAACACACCCAAAAGCATTTTGTGGCTTTTGAATGGTACTTAAAAAACCTACTGCCATTTCTGTCTCCAGATAATAAGGATATCATGAGTAGCATGGGCTATGGTAAAATCAACAAATGAAATGCCAACGCCACGGTGTCGGTATTTTCCCATTATCTGATTGTTTTTTTTAATCCTGTGGCTTCCATGTGACGTGAAAACCAAGCGCTTGTGAAACCAATGTTTGATCAGGTGTACGAGGAATGCAACGGCAAGGTTGAGTCTCGCAATGCCGCTGCGAGGGGCGTTGGAGATAGCGGGACACCGGGGAAAAACCCTGAGCCGGTGCAGCGCGGGTACCAGGACTGCCTCCCCAACAGCGAGGAGCAGCAGCTGCAGCAGCAGGACCCTAGCAATGAAGCAGACCTGATCCTGAGCAGCTTGGCTCGGAGCACGCCGTGCTTCCGGCGATCCGACATCCTCAGCAAGAACGGCACGGTTCGGGGCGTGCGGCACAAGGTGTCCGCGGCGCAGGCGCACTTCGGGGGCTTGGCGGACACGCACCCGTCCGTAAGCGAGACCACACACCAGCAGCAGCGTACGGAGCGAGTATGAGCGAGGCCACACGTTGTGCGTCCGGAGATGGCGAAAGAAAAAGATGGCCAACGTTAGTGACCATTTTTGGTGATGATTGATCATCGTGGTGTTGATAATGGTGGCTTAACTTCGGCCAGAATTGTCCAGCAGTGAACTACATGAAATATTTCAATGCCCAGCACAGCGCAGTTCTCATTATGGATGTGGATACCAGTCACCTGCTACCTTCCCATCTGCCAGCACCCTGGACAATCATCAGAACTGAATGACAATGAGAGTCTTGAAGAGTGAGGCTGTGACATGTATGATATAGTTTTGTGTAGTAATAACTGGCGGCAATGGTTGATTTTGTAATTTTGTTTTTATAGTTTCCCATAACTTTAATGCTGTATAGTAGATTGGCCAAAACTTCAAACATATCAGGACCCTTCTGAGAACAAATATTGCAATTGTGATTCTCATTTTATTGCAATAAAGGAGATAGGATTTTATTTAGAAATTTTATCTCCAATCAAACATTTTACAATATCACTTTGAATAACTGCCAAAATGCAATTATTCATGTTGTCGAATCTAATTTGACCCCAGAATTTCATTCATGTAATGTGAGTGCATAGTATAACATTTAATTATGAATTAAAGCGCGTTTACCTCGCTTTGATACAGCCTTACTTTTGAAAGTGTGATAATCACCGTTTTGTATTGAATGACAAATGGTGAATATTTTTTCATTGTAGATGCATTATTCAAAAGAAATGTGATCATAAATACACAATTCATATTCTGAGCCGCATGTGGCCAACATTTCATGTCATGATAAATTTCAGTCTGGAAAAAATATCTACGGGTCGCTTGAGTCGATCCTGCGATGTAATTCTCCACTTTTAATATAATCGTAAGGGATGGTAGTGAAGCGGCTTGTGGAGAACTTCCTCCAACATGCTGACGAATGTCATGAATAATCGCCTGCTACTCTAGCCAAGTAGCACCTTAGAAATGTGTTTTTTTTTATTGAACATTCGTTATCTAAGGTGGTTTCACAGGCTGCTGCTGCTGCTGATGATGCTGAAAATGACAAATGACGCTCCGCAGGCGCCGCGCCCGCTGGAGATGGGCAAACTTGTGATCTACACGACGAGCGTACGCGTGGTGCGCTCCACGTTCGAGCGCTGCGAGCACGCGCGCCGCATCCTGCACACGCACCGCGTGCACTTCGAGGACCGCGACGTGGCGCTGCACGCCGAGTACGTGCGCGACCTCCACACGCGCCACCCGCCGCAGCCGGCGTCGTCGCCGACCGGCGTGGGCGTCGCGCAGGCGGCTCAGCGAGCGGCGCAAGGCCCCCACGGGCACGACCCGCACCGACGGGCCAGTGACGCGCACGCAAACCGCGCCGAGGCGCAGCCCGACGGGGCGAGGAGAGGGGGGCCGTCGGGGTGGCGAAGTCCGCCCGAACCGGAGGACGTGTGCCGGACCGAGCTCATGCAGTTACCGCCGCCGTCCTGCGACCCTCAGGCGCAAGGCACCCCACTCGAGTTGCCGGCGATATTCATCAACGGCGACTACTTTGGGGTAAGTACGTGCTGCGTGTGTCATTTGGATTTTTTTAGGTTTTGGGTTGTTCGGTCTGACGAGCGACGTTTCGATCCTCGGGATAAGGACGTCGGTCATCATGTCAAATTACGTGCGGCACAACAGGCGAACGCGTCCGAGAGCCGTGCCCCACAGTTATAAAACTTGCAGGGCTGCACGATGAATGATTAGCCCTGTTGACAAGGAAGTCTGAGTTGAGTTAGCCCTGGGTGACACGATCCAAGTGTAGAGCACAGGAGTCAGCGTATGGGTGAGAAAAGTGCCTTAGTTAGCATATTTAGTTTTTATTCATTCGGCGCCATCTACTTTGCTTTCTAGACTTTGTTTTTATTTAAGGTCAATCGTTCTTGTGAGAACGATTGACCTTAAATAAAGGTCATCTAGTTGCATCTCATTTAGTTGCATCTAAATATAAGCAATTGGTTGGCAACGTGTTACAATTCCAAACCATTTCAGTTAATGCTTTTAAATATCTGGTAAATTTTAAATTAAATTAGGTGCAACTCTTTGTCAAGGTTCCATGCACACTGTTGGTAATTTTCTAAAAGGAAGACACAGGACTGGCACAAATATCATGCGTTACTGATGTTAAGCGTGGCCAAGGGGTGAAGTCAGATTTTCAGAATCAAGGTGCGTGTTCTAACCACTGCGCCACTGTCACACAGCGGTGGACTATTTTAAAAAATCACGTGACAATGATGATGATTATGTTACTTAGACGTCTGGAAAGAGAAATGAAATTTGACCATTAACTCAATGAAGGCACGTTTTGCCGCAGGTCGTCTTTAATATGGCACATCAAGTCGTCCGCATCCCGTAAACAGGACCCAGCAGTAGCTTCCATACACAGTCCTTATGGAAATGATTACATACCATACTTCACATGCATCGTTTCTTTCCCAGACATGGAGAGCGTTGGTAGCGCTTGCCGATGTTTTGCCCGTGCTCGTGCATGTGTCGTGAATGCCGTGTCAATGATGCGCAAATGCAATGACCAAAATATACCAAACATTTGATCAAAGTGTGCATTCCTAATCTCTATGATCCAAATTTTCAGCGAAACACGAGGAAGCCATTTCTGAGAAGTCACTGTCTTTTGCACACCTACACACAGGGCGCCGACAGGCTTATGGCTTTGAATGAATCAGGAGAGCTTCGGGAAATCTTAAGGCAATTTAAGGTAACAATTACAGCCATGCTCAATTCAATTTGTTATTGCCTCTCGCTTTACGTGTCAAGAACAACATTCTGCATTTTATTTCCACTCACGTAATACTTTTTTTGTTACTGTACCACGATTGATTTGTCGCGAAAACGAATCAATTCACGATATTTATTTCTTTGTTTTGCTATTGATTGATATTCGGAAAAAACTGAAAATTACATTCGAGATATGGACAAATATTTGAAATTAACAATCAAGATTTCTGAGCACAAACATGCAGAAACGGGCTTTTTTTCAAGGTGAAGATATGTGATACAGAACTGTATATAACCAATGTGTCAGGATAACACGATCTGTTTAAACACACGGATCGCCATCAGATGTTTGGTATAATCATCACACGTGTTTGGATGATTGTAATGTTTCAATTTGTGGTGTCAACAATGTTGAATTGTGTGCTTTGTATATGCAATGCAGTGTAATTTGTTAAGCTCAATTTTATTAAATATTACAGTATGTAGGGTGGCGCAGTGGTAATATTTGGTCTTCACAGAAAGACAGTCTTACCTGAGGCGGTTAAATTCCCGCATCGGGTGCCTTTCTGTGTAGATTTTGTGTGTTTGTGTGTTCTTCCCATGTTTTGCGTCGGTTTCCTCCGGTTTCTCCGTTTTCCTCCCACAACTAAAAAAATACTCAAAAAATTGGTTGGAAACATCATAATATATAGGAAGCAGTGTCTAGCGAGTTGGTACCAGTTGACCACCAGACTAGCTACTGCCCTCTTCGCCCTTGCAGTCTCCTCACGCCTCCGTATCCGTGTCTTATCTATTATCAAACGCGGAATTTGCGCGCATTAAAAATTGTGTTATTATATGTGGTTCTATGGCATGTTAAGGCGTTATCATACATTTAAAAGTAGTATGATATGGCCTTGAGTTTCATGGCTGCGCTCGTGTCCACCCCAATAATCAGAATTATTAGTGGCTGAGTGCCATTGGCCACCCACCTATCTTGGTAACTGGCTACATGGGATTTTGTAGTTACGAATAAACATCGATTTGAATTGAAACAGCAGAAGTTCGGAAAACATACCAGCGATCGTGTTGATAGCGACACTGCAGAGGTGGGAGTAATGAATAGAGAAGACTTAACAGTTTATTTTTAAACGCTCGAACGCTTAAACTTGTGCTATTATTAATGTAATATATATGAAAAAAACCTCACAATACATATTATCTGCTATTTTATTATGGAAAAAGAGGATTACTTTTAGTGCTCCGAATAAAATATGATTGTAGAAAAAGTATGAAAAATACAGCTGTCTTATTTTCTATTGTCGAGCAACAGGATTCCAACTCGTGCATATTATACTTTAATTGATAATGTATGGACCGTCGTCAATCTATTGCTGGAGGAAGTTTTCCCAACCCTATTTTGATTGTGGAAATTGTTTGATTAGGTTGGTGAAGAGGGCGCGATCATCGAATTTGATATCAGCCGCCACTGATGTGAGCCCTGGGCTCAGCTCAAGTTTATTGGTTCAGCATCGCGCCACTCCTTCCTAGACTGCAGACATCGTACAGTATATCTATATTTACTATGAATATTGTATACACGACAAATTATATAAACATCTATTAAGTCGATTCAATATGTATTTCAAGAGACAGGCGATATTTTAATGACTACGTAAAAATTTAAATTGCAGTTAGTAGTATTGCAAGCTGAAAGTTTGAGAGTTGGCTTAAAATGCACAATTTAATTGTCAACAGGGAATTCACAAACTATTCAGTGTCCTTTCTGAAATGATCCTGTGCGCATTTTGCTACAGTTCCGTATTCTTCTCTGGCTCTCTGCCTTCGTCTTTGTAAACCTCATCTCCGAGTCCTCATCAGTTGGTACACAATTCCTGTTTCTTGCCAATGAAAGAATAATAATAGGATAATTTGTAACGCGTCGCGCAAATCCTATGCCTGGTCATGGACGAGACACGGAATGGGAGTCGTGAGGACACTGCAGAGAGGGGGGAGGGGGGAGTCCAGGCGGTCAGCCAGCGCCAGTTCGCCAGATACTGCTTTCTATATATTATGATGTTATCAGTAAATTAATGAATGAATGTTTTTTTTTCCGTTGCGGGAGAAAAACACAGAACGCAGAGGAAAACCACGCAGACGAAGGAAAGAACACACAGACTCCACACAGAAAGATGCCCGAGGAGTGGATCGAACCACCTCGGGCAGAACTTTATTGCTGTGAGGCACAGATGTTACCGCTGCCGCCACCCTCATTACCGACATCCGATGCCTCTTGGCACTGCGCCCAAATCACTCCTTACCATATTGTTCCATGAGTCTGCCTCCTTTGTGCTGCACAATCTTGCTGTATCTCGTTTATTTTTTCACTTTTCCCAAATCCAGATTCAGTCTCAATTTCTAGGTTATTATAGAAACGTAAAAAAAACTCAAAACAATCTGAGCTGGATATGAAACTTTGGACGATCCGAAAATGTGATGTCACATTAACGTCACTTCCATATTTTTGCACTTTGCTATTAAATTATATGGTTTTAACAATCTTAGCAACTGTAAAAATGCTCGCACGGCTCTACTGATTGACATCTGCGGGAAAAAAAAACATGGTATTTTGCACTACTTGATTCCGTGCACGAACAACGAACATAATCAAAACGTAATGCATTCAAATCCGGAAACACAAGAAAGTGGGCTGAACAATCCGAAACTCAATATCCGAAAAGATTCGAACGTCATCTGCATCCACAAAGCTGCCTCACTCCTTGTCCACCCACCCTGCCCCTCTGACCATCCCTGCCTCTCGCAGAGGAACGCGGCGCCGCGCCAGTGCGCGCACTGCGGCGGCTACCGTTTCGTGCCGTGCGCCGCGTGCCGCGGCAGCAAGGTGTCATCCGTGCGGACCAACTTCGGCGAGCGGCCGCGCGCCTTGCGCTGCACGTCGTGCAACGAGATCGGTCTGCAGCGCTGCACGGAGTGCACCGAGTGAGCGGTCCCACTTGGAGGGAGCCGCCCCTGAGAGAAGGCTGCACGTCGTCAGTGATGGAGCAGCATGGCGCGGTTGACAGGTGGCCCGGGTGCAAGGGGACGAATTGGAGCACATCCTGCCCATTTTGCAGCGTGATGTCTGGGCCCTTTAAGCCTGTGGTCCTCTGTGCAGTCGCACTGCCTGCACACTCAATCACTATGCGACTGTACATCGCGGTAGAATATTCCAGGTGATGTCGACTGACCGCCACCACCACACGTTTGAAGGGAATCCATGCCGGTGATCTGGAATATGCGATAGCGTGCATGACACACAGTATTCATTATTTATTAACAATGCAGTTTATGTCTAGCAGAGTTGTAAGGAGTGCTGGCGAGGCTTCCACTCGTAGGAGCAATTTTGGCCAAGTCTGCCAGTGCTCAGTACTTGGCCATTGACCATCAAAAGCAGTAACACATGTCCATTGTCAGCTGTATTTTATTTTAACGGGCAGCCGTTGAGACTTGTGCCTGCAACGCTGCAGGCAGGTAACGCGTTCCATTTGCTTTGAGTGACCACAGCCAGTGTGCCCATTGTGGGACCTCAATGCGGATCACATCATTGCAATCCAACTGAAATCAATGTTGTGCAGTCGCTACTCGATTCTCCGTTAAGCCGCCTCGGTTTAGTTGCAAACAGCTACAATGAAAGTTAGAGGCAATGTTAATGTCATGCGTGCAAACTAGCTGTTGAATGCAACCTGAGACAAGTAAAATGTTCGCATTTAAACGCCTGGAAATCCAGTTTCCTCAATTGCGAGAGCAGCAGGCTATAATTTAAACATTCATAATAATCATTGGCCATATTCGATCTACCGTTGGATGAATGGCTCCCCAAGCTACTACAGTTTCTAAGTCATGCTGCAAGAACAATTACGTCGGAGAATCGACTCAAGCGATCAGAAGTTACTTTGATCGGATTGAATATTACAATTCAATCAACCGTTGCATAAAAGAGTTGTAATGCTGATCACATTCCCTTCATCATTGCATCTTCACTGGAAACACTCAACAGGTGTAGGCCATTACACACCTGTGTACACTACACTTGCCAAAGTAGGGCTGTACAAACATGAGAAATGTATTTTAATATCTGTGATTTTCAACCCCTATATAAAACCATAATGTACATACGTTATTGTATTTAATTTTTATAAAGCTCAGATAACGTTCACGACGAATTGTGCTCCAAGTGCAGTGAGTATACTTTATATACATTGATATTTTGCAATTCATACCACGTTTATTTTAATTACTTCAGATAACTATCACGAGGCAGTAACATTACCTATTTGTTAAACCAATTCCCTAAGTATAAAAAAACAGTTTCAGTAGTTTCTAAACACTGTACAGTATTTAGGTATGCCTTTATGTGTAAACACATTCGCGTTAATAAACTTTATTTTGCAGAATGATTAGTCGGATGCTTTACATACCATTGGGCACCAAGCATATTATGCAAGTGCACACCACAAACTTATCCTGAGTGCACCTCAATCTTATCCGATTCTTATCAGCTCTAAGCAGGGGTAGGCTTGGATAGATTACTTGGATGGGTAAGCACAACGCATAAAAGCTGGGTGATATTGTGGGTAGCAGAGAACAGTGCAGAAACATAAACTGCATTATAATTATGTGCTGCCATATCTGCTCTGAACAGCTCACCCTGACTGTTGAGTTGCGGAATTAGTCGCAGAATTCCCAAAACCTGCAATGGCATGTGAAGTGTCATCCAGCAGTGCACTGACCAATAAACTGTACATTGCAAACATGCCACTCATACAATACCAAGCTATTTACTAGCATGGGAGTTCAGTCTTACATTTCAATAATCATGCTCACATGAGCATAGCTTAAGCGATTACGAAATGGTCCATATGTATTATTCTTGTGTAGCATGTCCAAAAGAGTGACAGAGCAACGTGACCATTGTAAACTGTAGCATCAAAGATTCCAGTTGCGAGGATGGTAGAGAATTGTATTTGGTAGGGACTTGTGAACCACAGGCAAGTCATTTAGCAGTACCAGCAAACTTATTTTCAATAAAATAAAATGTGGAGATACATGAGAACAAGAAAGTTTATTGTTTTAATGACATTTGGTAAACAGCTAAAACATTGCAATACTCTGCTTTCCCCAAAAAATATATAAGGGGAAAGAAACACCAACAAAAATCAATTATCAAGAGGAAACACTAACAACCAACCACTCAAAATAGTCTATAAACATGAGACCTTCAATGCTGCCCATTGCTATTAGTCAAAAATGTCAACCCTTGGAAATTTATATAAGCTTCACCACATTATGAGCTGCAAATGTAGGTTATATACAAGTGATAATGGGGACATTGGGGTTCTTAAAACACCTTCAAAATGGCCCGTTGAGAAGGAAATAAATGTGAATTGCTAGCAAAAAACCGTCGTCACGATTGAAATATCATGTCCGTAAATATTTTACTAGTGTTTAAAGTTAAACTGGGTGCATAGTGCACAAACGCTCTTAAAATACACCCTCTGTCAATGCAATGTTATTTATGGCACAGGTTCCATGTATCGTTAAATAAGAGCTTGGAAAATTCCAACCCAAAGGTTGCCAATGTCATTAGTTTATGTGCTATGGTACCTTAATCTTCATTCATTCCCTTTAAGCTGTGGATAACCATAACTATAATAGTTGTGAACATTAACTTGAGGTGCATGGAACTATTCAAATACAATTCAGTATTCCTGAAGCAAGTCCTGATACCTTTCACTCCTCCATATATCACTGTTTGAGACCAATCACAGACATAAATAATATGAAAAAGTCCCCCAAAAACGTTGAAATTTGCCAGAGCCATGGAATAGTTTTGGAAATGATGAGCTGCAATGCTTTAATCACATAGCCAACTCAAAAAACAAACCTATCGGCACTAAAGTCAGCTATAACATTTTAAAGAATGTAACACTACATTTAACGCACTTGTCATCACTAACGCTCATTTTATTATGCCCAATAAGGTGTCAACAATATCTCAAGCAAAGGCCACTGGGCACCTGTGCAGATACATTCACATCACATGTCGGTATCTACTGAGCCAAAGGTCAATATTACATTTCTGTGACGCACAAGTTGCATTTATAGTTTCATTAGATTTGTATAGGGTCGTGTTGTCATGCAATCAACATTATTGTTTCAGGGGAACTCTGGACTTCACATTTTTACATTAAATGTTTCCATAACAAAGGTATATAAAAGAATAACTTTAAGTCAGTAATATGTTGCTGGAGCTAACGTTACTATTAAAGAAGATCGTCCCGTAGCAAATCATGGCTGAGTCAACGGGAAATGTGGATGGCGCTACTTTCGAAAATATACAAATGCTCGAACTCTCAGAAGTGATATTTGGTTGTACCAAGTGTATTTCGACATAACAAACGTTTCCATCCATTGTGGCAAGTTTTTCAAAAACTGTGGATGGCACTTGAATTACTACACCTTCTAAATGAGTGAAACATAAAGCATACCAAAAATACATGCACTGCAAACTAACATCACATCAGTGAACAGCTTTACAGGACAATTGCTAAAACCCACCCAGTTATACCCTCCAACCCGGCACCTACTAAAGTACAATGGTAATACTTTAAACGCTCTTCCTTAAACTATACATCCAGGCCTCTTAGTCGACCCATTGTTTGTCTGGAATGTAAGATCTAGGAGGGGAGTGGCTGCAGGGAGCTGATGCTGCTCTTGACGATTTCGGAGCACTGCTCGTTATTCTTGCGTACTCGGTAGAAGTAGTCCACATACTCGGAACGGCCGAGTAGTTCCACAAAGTCCTCATCATGAGTGATCACCAGCAGCTGGAAGTTCCGCTGTTGTGAGCGGCTCTTAATGATCCTACAGAACAGAGAAACCCCAAAAGCTAATCACAAATATCCGATTTATTAACCCTGTAAAGTACAGTCATTCTACTGTTGTTTCTAGCTTTGACAAGTATCTGAAAAGTGCATTCGACAGCAGCTTATCATCATTTTATTGTCATAAAGCGACATATGCTGGTTTACTTCTCACTGCTCAAATATGAATGTTGCAGAAGCTTGGAAAACATATACTTGTCAATAGTGCAACGAGAAAGTTTGATTATCCCACACATTTGCTCACACTTACTATGAAAACTGCACATTAAGTTTGATTTCAAACATCGAGAAGTTGCCGACACTGCACGCTATTTTATGCGAATAAGAATCTCATCTCATTATCTGAAACCGCTTAATCCTATATAGGGTCACGGTGAGCCGGAGCCTATCCCGGAAACACAGGGCGTAAGGCAGGAATACACCCGACGACGGGACGCCAGTCCATCGCCGGGCATTGCGGGACAATTTGTCTGCGAGCCAATCAACCTATCCAGGAGCATGCTTTTGGACTGTGGGAGGAAACCGGAGTACCCGGCGAAAACCCACGCGGACACGGGGAGAGCATGCAAACCAGATTGCAATAGTTACAAAAAATCCTTGGAATAAAATCTATCAATGCAATGGAAGCTGACACTGGAAAAAAAATATTCATTCATTTTGAAAAGAAAACATAATTTATAAATTCAGCAAGAAGTCTTTTCGGTAGATTTCTTTTAAACAAAACTATAATCCACTTTGGTCCCACACTGTTAATCATTAAATGAAATTTAACTATCAACATCACAAGAAACGTTCACAGCCTTAACTTACCTACATATGCATAGAATCCATATTGGTGAGAACTTCATGGAAGTTCATAACTTTTGCTTGTGAAACTGTGTAAGGACCACTGTTACGGTACAGCATTTAAAACGTAGCACCTGACAGTGTCCACATTTGGGATTCAGGGTTATAAATTATCTGACAGCAGCCTACCTTTACACCTAAGTTATGTCACCTAAACTTTTACCTCGGCAATGTGCTAATTAAGACACAAAATAAATAGCTGCACGTTTACATGGGCACGTGATGTTGTACAAGCACTTGAATAATTTAGTGGGTGCTCAAACATGCCGAAGCCATTTGCTTGACATTCTCGGTAAGTGACCTGGAATTTAGGTCTGTTAAAAATGGCTCAACGATTTCACTGTGATGAAGCAGAGAATGAATTGGTAAGTGATATTGTCAGAAGATAAGGCTCTAATTAGAATTCAAGCTGTGGAAGGAGTTGAAGAGCCTATCAAAGGCAGGGACAGAATGCGTGCATTTTGTAAGTGCACCTGCCTACACGTATCTTGCATGAACATAGCACCCCCTTTATGTTTTACAGCGCTTTTAAGTCTTGAGAATCAACGTTGCTGAGGAATTCACGTGCGTAAGCACAATAAAAAGTGCACGAACTTTGCAAATGATTCTTCACCACATGACATCCTGATGGCATCACAAACTCACTAAACATTGTTGTGGAACATTATGGACAAAATATATAAAAGCAACACTCCATTCTGTATATCCACATACATATAAGATATATTTTGATTCCAACAGGCCTGCCGGCTCTCTGGAATGATATCATCCAGCAGCATTTGTTTAACAACGTAAACTCGACAGCCATGAATGCATTCTTACTCTACAAGTGCATGTGCCAAGCTCTCTATGTTCTCTCGGTCCAAGTTGGTGGTCGGTTCGTCCAAAGCCAAGATACCACAGTTGAGACAAAACGTCTCTGCCAACGCCAGCCGGATAATCAGCGATGCCAGCACCTGGGAAAACAAGACACAGAACGAAGAACAAAGAAGCTTGACACTTAAAATTTCTCAATTTATGTGCATAAACTGGAGTCAGGAGACATTACTTTGGTAATGTTGTGATCTGCAAAGTGTTCTATTGAAATATATCCGAATATCTGCTTGTACACCAGCATCAGTGGAACATGGTTTAAAGCAAAGTTTGAAAAAAATCTCTGCTTTACTGAAGGCCATATAAAACTTTAAAAGTCCTTTGGCATTACCACACATATCAGTCACTTCTATCACTGAACAACGCTCTTGAAGTGGCAAGTAACTGAGCACACTGAATAAATTCGAAGTGCAGTGTTTGGAAACATTCTCCTCAAACATCTGATTCGTGCAACTATGATTCATGCATGAAAATATATACATTGTTTGTAGGCCATTCTGAAGTGGAGAGTCTCCTGTGACTACAGGCCATATTAAATTTAGTCACAGGCTGCAGACTCCCCACCCCTGGTCCAAAGGACGTCCAAGGAAAATTGGCTCGATTACATCTGAAACTGAGATTCACCCTTCCAGAAACAGATTGCCTCGCCGGAGACACACACAATTGAAAGTTGGCAGTTGGTCTGTTGGCGTTATTGAGGCAATATGCTAAGTGTTCTGTGTAGGAATAAGAAGAGAACAAACGTTAGAATTTCCATACCTTTTGTCCAGCGCTGCAGCGGCCGCGCATGTCCAGAGACGTGTCCCCTTTTATCATCACCACGCGGTAGTTGTAGTTGCGCCGCTTGTCGGAGGCCGACGCACTCTCGTCGGCGTCCGATCGGATCTCGATGTACTCAATGTCTATGCTCCCCAGCGTGACACAGACGTGAGCGCGCGTCCTTTCTTTATATATACATGAAAACTCAAACTCGTACCCTGATTCACAGTGTATTTATTATATGGTATTTTGTCAATCCAGGGCTGGATGAAGGCCCTGTCATATTATAGTGTTCACAGGGATTGTTTAAGAGGAAGTCCCCAGACTAAGACTAGTTCAAATATCACTCACCGCTAATATTGGCCACGGTTGGTTTCAAACCGCTTTGTGACTCCATTTAAGTGTGCTCAGTAGCTCAAACACAATAGCGTGGACAAAGTCACAAGATAAGTGTTCACTTTACAAAATGTGCAACAGCATTTTCGATTTGTTGGTGATAAGTGGCGTTAAAATAACAGTATGAATACCTATGTGTACAAGTTGAATCTGTGCTTGAATTTACCTTGACTCCTGTAAGTATTCCTCCACAGGTCACGGATAATCTTGTTTATTTCTTGCATCTTCATGCTGTGAAATTTCATTATAGCCCTGAATGACAGAGAAATTAAGTAAATGAATATTGCACAATGAACAAACAATTAAAATGTACAGTGGGAATTCACGGCACACACCTGCATGCAAATAAACTCTACGTACGCTGCATATGGCTGTGTTAAAACGGAACAGCAATTACCAATGAAGCAAGCACATAGCAATGAATTCAAAATCAATGAGATGGAAGGCATTCACACTGGTCCAGAGCCTTGTAGTAGACATCCAGATCTTTGCAGGCAAGCTCTGTTGTTTTCATCACGATTATGTTTTCCTCGTATTCCTTGGCAGCATCTCGATATAGCTTGTCCTTGAGCTGCTGTTCGAATTTGTACTTCATGTCCTGAAAGCCGAGTTGTCTTCCCTGGGCGCGACTCCGCTTGTTCCTCAGCTCTTCCAGCTGGTCGTTCAGCCGGTCCCGCTCGCTGCGCGCACGACACGGATGACCAACACGCGCTGCAATCAGTTTGTGTTCGAAATTTGTTGCCGAATGCAGAGGAACACGACAATATGCCTTGTTACTTTCTAGGACGTAGATGAACATCTTGTAAAGTTCTGTAAAATGAGTGTCCTATGTCAATCCACTGCAGGACAAAGGCATCCCCTTATATTGTACTGGTCATTGAGGTAATTTAAACCATACATCACTACATTTGGTTCATGCGTTTTGGTGCAGTGGGAGGCCACGGACTAATTCAGATATCACTAGCCAGTTATGCCAGCCATGGCCAGGAATCTAACTTAAGTTGCTAAGTTTCGCAGTGCAGTGCACGGACAAACGCGCTACTGCTTCAACCACAACAATCATGGGTATGAACAAAAAGTCACAGTTAACGTTTCTCGGCAAGGCCAAGAAGTCGCGTTCGCTGTGGCTTAACGAAACCCACCTTTTCAGCTGCATCACGTTCATGCTGCCCATCTTCTGCCGCAGGCGAGACATGGCATCGCTCAGGCTCGCCAGCTCCTTCTGCCGTCGTCGCAGAGTCAGGTTGTCTTGTAAGCAGCGCTCCCGTACCTGTGGCAGCACGAACAAGAAAGATGGTAAATTCGGTTCTGAAGAGTAGGGCCTGGCCACAGGTAACAGAGTGCTACTACTAAGGGTTGTTCTTTTGAGAAAGCCGCGGGGAGCATTTCTTCTCACTAATTCGTGCGATTCATGTGAAATTGCCTCCAACGTCGGAGGAAAAACGTGGACAAGGAGAGAGGGGAAATACTTGCCACGGCTATCCTGAAAGAACAGCTCTTGAGAGCAATTATCCTCCTACCCATTGTCTATTGCAGGACAACAATTACAGCGGCTTCCAATTACTAAACCTTGGGTGGCAGGGTGGCGCAGTGGTAACATCTGCGCTTCGCAGAAAGAAGGTCCTGCGCAAGGCTGTTCAATTCCCACCTTGGTCACCTTTCTGTGTGGAGTTTGTGTACTCTCCCCCTGTTCTATGTGGATTTTCTCCATGTTCTCCGGTTTCCTCCCACAACAAAAAAAAAACACTCAATAATTGGCCGATACCATCATAAAACACAGAAACACAGTGTCTGGCGTGTTGGTGCCAAAATGTCAGCATGACAGCCATCCCCCTGCACCTGTTTCGTGCAGCGCTTAGGGCCTCTTGGAGAAGGGTACCATGTAAATGTACTTAATTATTATTATTAAGCTGGCCAGATGGTATTCTAGTAATACCTGATTTTCAATACTAAGGTTGTAGGTTTAAATTCCAGATGTGAGTCTCCTCAGCTCATCATCACTCTTCATTGGGAGTTTACAAAATAAAGCAAGTCCTACTCCTCAGCTAGTTGCCTTGTGCATCCCTCTCATACGTGTGAAAACGAAGATTGTCCAAGTTGTATAAATTATTATTATCCCACAAGGCTGTGTAGAGCCTTGGGCTCCATGGAGAACTGCGCGTGTGTGTACGAACCTGCTGTGTGTCAATTTCCTGCCGGAGGCTGCTGATGTCACGGCCGATCTGTACGTGTTTCTCCTCCTCATCACTCAGCTCCCTCGCCACCTCCTGCATCTCCAGAGCCTTTCTCTGTCCACGCAACGTGGCACTCATCAGTCCCACACGTAATGTTCGCGAGGAAAGCTAATGCTCTATCGAGAGTGACTGCAGAGGTTGAACAGGTCACAATGTACCCTGTTGTGTTTTCAGGGTCATGTTACATATCAGTGCAGTAAAGTAAAGCAATTAACCTGTGGTAATGCCACCTAAAAGTCGCAAAAGAGAAGGCGTGTGGTCATAATAGCTGCTACATAATGCAAAGAAAAGTGATATAAAGTGTAACCATACCTTTTGAAGCTCATCTCGTCCAGAATTAATGTATGTATCCACTTCTTTCACGCATGCTATTATGCTCTTGTTTTTATCTTGCAAATCGCTTATCTGATCGTCAAAAAATATGTTAGTAAATGCACACTTATAGTCATTACAAACACTGTAGCATGGGAAGCTTTAAATGGGTGGTAAGTGGTGTCTAAATATAAGCGATACAAATTTCAGATTAACCACAGGATGTAATATTAAGTTTACTTGAAAGAATTTCATTTATGTTGTGGACAAATGTCTGCACGGCCCCCCATGGTTCATAAACTTATTGTTGTGGATGGTTTGCATTCGAATAAACCTCAACAGCTATGTCACCTGGAGTCCAGCACTTCTGGTAGGGTCTGCCTTGGTGAACAGGTCTGAATGGAGATTCCAGACAACCATTCAAAGACTAAAGCAGGTTGGCATCAGGAAAAAAAATCTTCTCCAATACCTCTACCATTGGGGGGCAACCAGTCAACCCGGGTCAACCTGGATACAGGCCATTTACACTAGCAACAACAACTGTCTTTACAAATGACAATTACCCGGCACGCTGCCTGGTTGTGATCCCGAGTCTTCTTCGCTGTAATTTCTGACTTTTCCTGCTGAAGCTTTCTTAGCGTTGCTTCCAGTGGAAGCACCTGCTCCTGCGCCTCCTGTACCCACACGAGGACACACACATGTAGTTACATCAGTGGCAGCTGTTAGTGAGCGGCTACATTCACTGAAGTATGTTAAAGCTTCACACATTTAAAGCAACTCAATTAAAGGCAATACAAATCCTGGCAACATCTGGGAATCTCTCAAAAGGAACTGGAGTCCATTGCTAAGGAAAGGGAGGTTTGATCCGATCTACTAAGCATGCTGTCACTGAGACCATCACCAGGAAACATGGCACATAGTGAATGGATGGATAGGACAAATTTCAGGCAATGCAAATTTATCAGTGAAGATAAATGAGTAGCTATGTAATTGTTTGCTCATGGCACAGCTGGGAAAACTGCCTCCATTCTAGAACTCCCTCCAATATACAGTAGAACCTATTCTTCTATGCTGACTACACGTCTTGGAAGCTATGGGAGTACCGACACACTTCACCCTGCCACACGTGACCTTCCGATCGACCGTGGCAATGAAAGCTCATCAACCACCTCCACAGCGGCCGTTCTTTGAAAGAAAACAATCGAATTCAATAAGCCACCGTGAGCTGCAGTGTAAAACACATGTTCCAAGTGACCTGGATCTGCCTCTTGAGGTCACTCGTTTCAACCTCCAACTCAGCAACGAGGGATCGCAGCGTCTGGATGCGCTGCGTGTCAGCGACCAGCCGGAGCCGTTCTTCCCGCACGGAGTTGACTCTCGACCGAAGATCGTTGAGGCGATCCATGTCAGTCTGCAGCTCCAGTCGTTTCAGCTCCAGAGCATTGTTCACTGAAGGGGAACACATGCAGCCGATTGATGCTGCCAGAAGGGAGCTCGAGGCAGGCCCTATGGAGGTTATTTGGCTTGCCCTTCCACACTAGCCATGCATCTTGGAAGAGGTGGCAATAGGCACACTTTAACAGTCTACACACAAACTACCAATTAACTGTGGTGTACCCATTTATACTACTGAGTCGATAGAGGCAGGTGGATTTGCGACTTTTATCATGTGATAACCATTACACCACGTCAGCATCTTCAGCTGTGTAAACTGAAGAATCATTTATTGAATTGCTTCCATCTATAAAAATCTCCTAAAACATAAAGTAATGTTTTCAGGACAGTCACATTGCCATAATGAACGTTTACTGACTTCCACTGATGAGTGCTCTGTATGAATGACCGGCTTTGAATGTAGAGTGGTGTGGCCCTTCGCAGGTCCAACACGACAGCAGCAGCATTATTCCAATGCCACTCCTCACCACTGTCAAGCTTGCGCTGAACATCCTGCTTCTCGTCCCCGACCACTTGCAGCGTGCGCCCCACGTCTACGCCCGCCAGCCGCGCTACCTGCAGCGCCACCTTCCTCTCCAGCTCCCTGAGGTCCGTTTGAAAGCGGTCCATGACCGCGATGTCCTGCTGGCAGCTCTTGACGGCCATCTCCTCGGACTCCAGTGCGGCCTGCAGCGTCTCCGCCTCTTCCAGAGTGTTCTTCAGCCGCTGGATCTCCTGGTTCAGGCTCGACAGACGGTTCCGCAACTCCGGCAGTTCCTTCTCACTCGTTTCCACAACCCTCTGTCTGTGAGGGGTGAAGGAGGAGGACATGACCAACTGCTGGGTCACAATCCAGGCTTTGCTTTAGAAATCTTAACACAACACTTATGTCGAGTAAATTAGTAATACGCACTTATGTCTATGCAAAAAAAACATTATAGGGCCTCTTCAACTGAAGAGTATGCAGTAAGACCTTCCTGTGTAATAAACATTTTGTATAAAAATATAATTGCACTACAATGGTCGTTAATACCGCTTTATAACGTAACACTATCGGAAGACAATTCAGACAAAGCAACTCTTCTGAAGGGTAATTTTAATCAGATTGCTTGACCATACTTCTTCACATGGTGTGGGTTGACAACAAACCCAACCAAGTGGCGTACAAGCCCCCGTGTGATCCGCCCTTCTCCGAATTCCCTGAGGATAATTGCGATTGCGGCGGGTAACTAAAGCACTCTAAGCTGTGACTCTGACTCACTGCACAGGCTTGAGCTGGATCATGCTGTCGCGCCGCCTCTGCTTGCGAGTCAGCTCGGACTCCGTGGCCCGAAGCTTGTCGGGCACAAGCCGTAGCTTGGCTTGCAGGTCGCTCACCACTTCGGCCAGGTCCGACTCGGACGGAAACGTGCGCTGGCACACGGGACAGCACGGCGACCCTTGACCCGTGCCACCGCATGCCCCTGTTGCTGCTGCCCCCATACCCTCCGAATCCTCGGGCTCAGACTCTTCCGTGAGCTGGCTGATGAACTGGGTGTACACAGCCGAGGCGCCCGCGAGCATCGCTACGCGTTTCGCAGAGACAAGAACGAGGAAGGGGAGAGGCAGGAGGAGAGTCCGAATGCCAGAACAGATGGGACGCACATGACTACGGACAATCGAACATTAACTGATTCAATTGTGAGCGAGGCACACTCTCAAACCTAAATAGACTAGACTGTGCAGTGCTCGCAGTTAAAATCACCGCACCTCGTTGCTTGTTGGTGCGCTCAATCTGATCCTGCAGTGCCAGCAGCTCGCTCTCGAGGTCACGACCACCACAAAGCTCAAACAGCTGCTCCTCATTCTCTTTGAGTCGCTCCTCCTTGCGACGGAGCTCTGTTGTCAGGTGGGTCTTGTTCTGTTCCGCTGATGCCAGTTGCTTGCTGTTGCATGGGAGTTGCATTTGCAAGTCCAGTGGTAAAGAGCATGAGCAATCAAGGTCATAAGATGTAGCATTTGTAAATATTGCTTTAAAAAATATGAGCAAGATGTGTACAGGTGGTTCAGGGGTCCAGCTGGCATTGCTGAGATCCAGGGACCGAACACAGGTAGCAACCCATGATTAAAACAGGTTCTTAACTTTAACGCGTTACTGATCAGGCCAGTCATCAATAACCTATTTAAGCTATGGAAATTTACAATATTGGTGTTGACTGTCATGCAAAGCACATTTATCTTTGCAGTAGCATCAGTGTAACACTGCTGCTCCACTTTGTGAATAAGTCGTTACCTGAATTACATCATAAGCAATTTTATGATATCTCTTTCTATGGACTGTTAAGTCAAAATATGGTGTACTACTCAAGCGAGTTATGAATCAATTCTTGATATCAACGCATGACACTGATCGCGCAACAGGACACTATTTGGAAACAAAACAAAAGCCAACAAAAACAGCCCAAGTTCACCTCCTTAGAGTGACTGACAAAATAACAACTTCACTAAGCGGAAGTAAAAAAAACAGACACAACCACTCACTTGAAGTCCTGAATCTTGGCCTGTAGCTGTCGCCGCTCCTGGGCACGACGATCTAGCCAGGCCTCTAGCTCTCCCTTACTGGGAAAGTGTCCCACGAATGTCACCAGTGTGTTTTCGTGCCGCGCTCGGATACGCCGGATCTGCTCATCCTTTTCCACCTAGAAGACGTACAAGCATACCAGTAGAACATTAGCCTGATGGTGGCCATTTGGCTCAGACATCAAGAGTGCTCAGGTAGCACCGCTGACATCCTGGATAAGAATTGAAACAGCCACGTGTGATTAAATCAGATGCTCAAGCATGAAAAAATTGGGTCTCATCCTGGCCAAGAATAAAAAAACACGTTGAATTTGTTTTGTATATAATGTGGCTACATTCCAGCATTGAGAATAAAGTGTTTAAATCACTCTCAAGCAACAAACACTACTCTCTGTAGTACGGTGGATAAGAGTTTACTTGAAAGGATCTCAGGGGTATTTCTGTCATAGCAGCTTGTGTGTGACATTCTCTAACACAAAGGTTATTTACTGCTTTACTTGAAAATTTGATTGATTTTTCGTCGTGGCAAGAAACCGATAGCACATGGGTTGAACACCTCTCGGTACGTATCACGCATCACCTTTTCCTTGTTGTACATATCGAGCTGCGTGCGGGCCTGCATGTGCAGGTTCAGTGTGGACATCTCGTGGTCGAGGCGGCGCAGGAGGCTGTCGAATTCGGCGCGCTCACGCTGCATCCTCTGCAGCTCGGCACGCAGCCCCTCTGCCTGTGACGAGCCCTCCGCCACCTCCAGCTCATGCTCCTGGTAGCGCCGATGCACGTCGTAAGGAGTGGGAATGTAACCGTGCAGGATAAGTAATCGATACTCGTACGGTACTAATACAAGTACGATACGATACAGTGTGTACAAAACAGTGGGACACATTGAGCATAGGGAACATGATGAATGCATAATCGGTAGGTGTTTATGTGTATATCTATGCTAGCAGTTAATTTAGATTAAATTGTAATATATTATGCCCGGCGGTGGACTGGCGTCCCGTCGTCGGGTGTATTCCTGCCTTACGCCCTGTGTTTCCGGGATAGGCTCCGGCTCACCGTGACCCTATATAGGATTAAGCGGTTTCAGATGATGAATATATTATTTTGAGCACTCTCAGATACTGTGTCACATCTTCCTTGCAAGCTCCCCATGGTGGGGATGGATAAGCAGGCCTTTGAAGAGGTGATCCAAAATTATGAGCAAGGATAGGAAGAGATGTGGAGTAGCTGTAGCAATAGCCCAGGTCAAAAATTAGTGCAAAGAGGAACAAAAAAGCCACACCCAATGTGAGTGGAAAATACGCTAGGAATAAGCAGAATAATGCAAGGCATCATAGAAAAAAGTAATGCATGGACTACTAAGAGCACAAAACGTTTGTTTGAAAAAAAGAATTCAACTAACAACGTACCCATCCTACGTGTGATCTTGTTTCAAGCATGTAATTTGGTCTCGACGTCACGGTACAGGTGGAAGACGGTTGATGGAATTGCAAAAGTGGGAATTTAAAAGTGGGGATTTAAAGCTGCAAGAGTATTCGGGTTCCAAACATGCAATCAATAAGTGAGAATTCAAGCTGAAAGACATAAAAACCTCAGTGTTGTGCAGATAAATGTGACTTATCAAGGATTCGGACGAGATACCCTCAGTGTGGACACACAACAACAACCGCCATTCGCCACTAAGTGGCGGTGACGTCCCCACGGCGTCTGTGCCAGGCCAGGTGCACCTTAAAAGCCACGTGAAGATTCGAAGGCTCGCTGACAGGTCAGGGCACACACCCAGGTGTTATGGGTTGCCTGACTGAGATGACTGGTAGATGCACCACCGATGCTTTCTACTGTGCCAACTTGCTGTGTTTAAGCCGCTCGACGCTGCGCTCGTTGTTGTGAGCGTCGCTCCTCCGCCCTCCGTTGTTGTTGGAGGGCGACTGCCTCCAACTGCCCTGTAGCGTCCTTCACAATCCTCCTCACAGAGGTCGCTCTGACACCACTGGTACCAGTCTTCAGCAAGTCCACTCAGCTCTAGATCCTCCTGTGCCACATCAGTCCATCTCTTCTGTAGCACATGCCGTGCCCGTTAAGTCCACTCTATCCGGCCAAACTACAACTATTGTGCATGCGGTGGCTGGGCATGTGGGCTACACGACCCAGCCACTGCAGCCTCGCCTACCGGAGGAGCTCACCAATGGGACTTTGTCCAGATATTTCGAGAATTTGTGAGCTCCTCACACAATGTAACCTGGTTAAATCCAGGATGGATCGTAGGCAGGCCAGCCGTAAAGTTTCAAGACAGCGCAGATGTTCCGCCAGAGGAGGTCCACGTTTCGCAAGCATAGAAAAGAGAGGGCATGACCGTAGCTGAGAAGACCCGAAGCTTTGCGTGGAGCGACAGGCCAGGCAGCTTCCACATAGTGTTATGTAGCCGATGAAACGATAATTCTGCCCGACTGATTCAGAGTGAGACCTTCACTCTCAAACCGGAACGGGCCATAGGCACACTGCTTAGGTATGTAAACGTCTCCATTGTCTCCACAACTGCCCCATTACCCATGGAGAGCTGAGGAGGTGGAGTATTCGGTGGCACTAAATACTCAGACAGGAGCTTTGTTTTCGTGGAACTGATGGTAAGACCCCACCTCTTTGTGGCATGCTCCAAGTTCAACAGTAGAGTCCCCCAACACCTCCTCAGAATGACACACACACATATACATTCAAACACTTGACCTATCGTATAAGAAAATGGCTTTTAAACCTGGCAATTTCACAAAAAAGAAATGACCGTGACTCACAGTTTCTCTCAGCTCGCTATCGACGACCTGCAGCCGGTCTCCGGAGCTCTGCAGCCGAGCCAGCTCAGCGTGCGTCCCCTCCAGCTCGGCGTGCTTGCGCCCCAGCAGCTGGCGCTTCAGCTGCACCGAGCTCTCAGCCGCCGTCTTGCGCTCTCTGGCATCGTCCATCTGACGCTGCTTCTCGCTTTCCTTTTCCTCAAACTCATGCTGCCGCGCGTTCGTAGGCATCGATCAAAAACGTAGCAGGTTAGTGCAAGCATTGTGAAAGCCAAAAAAAACTTGGGATGTTAAAAATGGTGCAAAATCATTGAATATGTCTCTACACAGGACATGTACAGCACATAAATAACCCTTTTGTCCATATTCTGCTAGATGAGAGCCTGCCCATAGCGTGAAAGCAATTTGACCATACTTCCCCACCCTGGTTAATGTGTTGATGAAGGCAGAAAGCATAGACAGATTTTACTGCACTGCATTCTGCTGACTTAATCGCCCTGCAGCAGCAGCCCACGATACCCTTTCTACGTTTCATCACAAACACCGAAGCATCGGTGGACAATTTACCAGCAGACGCTTCATGTTGTCGTTATCTCGCTCTATCCTTTCTCGGATGAGCCTCGTGAAGCTGGACACCTGCCGGTCGGACAGCGGGAGGCTGCCAAACCCATCGAGGTCAAGCTCTGATGCAAGAGTCTGAACCAGCTCGTCTCGATGCTTCACAATGCCCGCATGCCTCTCTGCCTCTTGTTGCAGTTTCCCTGGAAGCACGATGCACACAGACAGGCAGTAAACACAGTACACACGGCACGTACCAACAGTCTCCTTTGTCCGTGGAGCTATTCAGACTACTAGGTCAAAGTGAGGCTTGCAATGGTTGATTAAGACAGAATGGCACGTGGGGATTCATTACCATTCTAAGTGGCAGTGACTCCAATCCTGGAATCTATAACCATCTATATATATATAAACAAGTTGCGTTTGCTTGCGTGCTTGCTTGATCAGGGTAAACTCTGCCAAATCGCAACCAAATCGCACGGGACCTTCGCAGAACGACGATACTCGGTCCCATACGGGTCTTTGGCACCTTCGTGCGTGCCGACAGACCTCCCCTGGCCACCGGGACCGCTTTCTGTGCTTACGGCCGTGCCCTCACGGTACGGTAAGCGACGCTGCCATTACAATTACAATACCCAGTTAGGATAAGTACCACAGCTATTACAATCCCCAGTTGGGATAAGCCGGGTCGATATTGCAAACCTCAGTTCGGAAAAGCGAGGCTGCTATTACAATCCCCATCTATCTATAAGCTACGCTTGCTTCATCACGGTTAACGCCGATAAATCGCAACCACATCGCACCGGACCTTCGTCCAACAACGCCACTCGGTCCCACATGGGTTTTAGGCGCCTTAGCGTGCACCGAGAGGTCTAAGACGCGACGGATCGCCTCATTCATTTTAACAACAAGATCGAACAGAGTGCCCAATTTAATGATGTAGGTTTTCACTGCTCGATGCATGATGATTGCTTCGAAAAGCTGCTCTCTCGGGACAGCCGCGTCGATGGCTCTCTCTCCTCTCCTCGTGTGTGAGGCGAAACGTCGCGAGGAGTGTGAGGCGAAACGTCGCGAGGAGAGGAGAGAGAGCCATCGACGCGGCTGTCCCGAGAGAGCAGCTTTTCGAAGCAATCAGAGTGCCCAATTGTCCACAGAGGAGAAGCCACTTACATAAACATAAACAAAGTCTACTTTATTTGTCGTTGTTATGAGTCCGAAAATTTACCCGGATCAACCATGTGCGTTGATCCAACGTCGGGTCGCCCCACCTAGTGGGTCATAAATTAAGAGTTATAAAGAAATCACATGCCAATATCGTGAATATTACACTACATTATTATTTGTTGAAAGCATCTCTGGCATTAGCCAGACTCAAGAAAAGGTGGCAACATGCTTAAGGCTCCACCCACACAGATCTTTAGTTGAAACACTATCGACAACTGGAAACATTTACGACTGCTCAACTTCAACCAGGCGAAGTGTGTGTTCTCATGCATCACAGAGTTAATACATTTTGTTTTCACATTAAAGTTGCATTAAAGATGTCCCGTTAATAATATTTACATGGTCATACTTTTTAATATATATACAATGACTAATCTCCCTTTGAAGAATTTTCGAGTTTTATCGAGTGCTGTCTGGCACAGTGTAACATGTTTTGCTACACATTCCAGGAGATTATCCATGAAATAAACATACATGCATAACGTTCGTAACAAATCTGAGAGCTATACAGCAAACTCACAAAAACCTACATTAAAGAACCTGCAAGAATGAAACAATCCCACATCTGGATCACATACATTTCAGAAAGAAAGGAGATCAAAGCACATCTCTTCACGCACCTTGCTCCACGTGCAGCCCCCCCTTGATATTGCGGAGACGGAGCAGCTCCTTGTTAACGCGTTCCAGCTCACGTTGCCGTTCCCCGAGCCTCCGCTCCTTCTCCTCCACCCGGCGCTGGTGGCTGTTGTAAGCCTCCTGCAGCTGCTCATCCGTGCCTTGAAACACCTAGGCGCATGGCACCACCACAGGGGTCATCATGTACCTCTTCTCCAATGTATGCGTGAGCTCAGGTGACATAAGGTTATTTTTCCACTGAAGAAACCAAGCTCTGCCAATGACATGAGACGCTATAAATTAGCCAGGATGCGGAATACACTTAAGAGCTGCTATTTCAGTATAGCCATGTCAGTGCTTCTCCTCTGCACCTTCATAACGTTTGACCTCCCACGTTGGAGATGTTTTGCCTCCATTTTGGAGGTGAAATGTCGTGAATGAGAGGATAAACGCTCAACATGGCTATCCCGAAAGGGCATCTCTTAAAAGCAGTAAGCTGTAAAATAAAACACTCATACTATGATGGTCCCCCACTGGCATGGTTTGGATGCACCAGTGGAATAAAAGTATGAATGCATGCATGGTGGTAGCACATCCAAGCACTATGCAGGCTCAACTATGCTCAGCTTTAAACACCTCACGAGGCCATCCACATTGCGGGTGATAGAATGAGTGACACAAATTGATGGGGATTAAAATGCTTTTGCGATCACATCCGTTTTCGATAGAGCAGATTGCGACAGAAGTTGAGCTCATCGTGTGTCAGTGTCAAACGACACTGAGAGCTACATTGGTTATTTTAAAAGGTGAAATGATATGCTCCAATACTCTTCAGCATCCCTTCGATACATTTTCATGCCAAATACAGCACCTCGGTTCTCACCTGTTCCATCTTCTCCTGCAGGTCTCGACTATCGATCTCCATCTGTTTCTGGCGGCTCTGCATAGCCTTCACGTCGTTGTCCAAACTCACCACCACTGCTAACTTACTGTCTACATCCTTCAGGTTTGCCTGAGAGGGTAAAAAGTCAAAATGTAACAAAGAGTTCAGAAAGTGCTAACACCAATGAATAACAGCTAATAATTTACACTTTTTCTGTACTGCAAAAGTTTAACAACAAAAAACCATGCTTTCAGAATAATAAAAATTGTGGTTAGTCTGTGTACAATTTGCGTGTTCTCCCCATGTTCGCGTGGGTTTTCGTCGGATACTACCATCGTCCAAAGACACGCTGTAATCTCGGATAATTGGCTTGCTGAGTAAATTGCCCCCAGTGCCTTGCGATGTATTGGCGTTACATCCTGGATATAGCTCCGCCTTGCACCTTGTCTGCAGGTAAAGGCTCCGGCCCACCGAGACTATGTACGGGATTAAACGGGTATCGATAATGATGATGATGTATAGCATCTACATTCTACTCTATCTCAAGATAGTGAACATGCAATTTTTATAAAGGTAGTCAGCCATAGGTAAAGTGCACATTCAATCTCCTGGCAGAGCAGTTGACACCATGGTCAAGTTTCCTAGTTGACGGTGCCTATGGCCACCCACCAATGTGAACAAATACACTAGTTAGTAATCCACAGGTTGTGTGTGACTGAGTAAAATGTGGCTACTTCTGAGACATCTAACCAGCATGTGTATGTCAAATACCCTCTATTTGTCTTGCTATTCTACTTCTAGTAGAAGCCCTTCCTCTAGCGGTGGCACAAGCAAGTTATTGCATAGCTGCTGCACCTTCACCTCCACCTCCACATTTTAACGCTCAGAAATTTACTGATTGTAGTGATATAGGTAGTCACAGCTCGATATATAAGAATTGCTCTTCTATATCGGATAGCCCTGTCAGCTATCCCAAAAGAACAGCTATGGGAGAGTAATTCTTATTTTACTACTTGTCTACATTGATGCGGATGTCAATAAAAAACAGTGGTGAAATTTCCCAACCTCGAGCGGGCTGACGTCTTGATCAATGATGGACATGCTCTCGCGGGAGGCTTCCAGTTTCGCCAGAGTGTCATCAAGTTCCCGCTGCAGCTCCTCCGCCTTGCTCTTGTTCTGATGCAGGAGCTTGACGACGGCCTGCAGCTCTCGCACGACGGAGCCCTGCTCCTTGCGCACTTTGCTCAGCGTGTCCAATGCCTTGATGTACCTGGTGCAGACAGAGCAGATCGTCGCTCACCCTCTGTCGGATGGCGTTTGGGTCGCGCGATCAACCGCTGTCAATCCAATGCCCGAGAACAATAATGATGTAAAAGATGTAACACTTCATTGCTAAGTATAATGGTGAAACTACCTGATTAGATGGATCTTTTAATACACTATAGCGGAAAAGGTTCTATATTTAAACTCGCTGGGTTGTATGTTGAGGACTTTACCACCACAGTGATAGTGTATTCACAAAGATACTAATATGATCAGTTGCCGAGTGATCAAGGTGAAAGGAAAAACGAAGTGCAAATGACTTTAGGATGAACGCCTACTGGTAGGAAATATACTTTAAAGAGCTCAAAGTTTACAACGGTATGTTTTTAGTACATGCAAAAACCCTTGTGACTGGTGTCATGTTGTCACTGTCAATTTTACAGTCTTAAACATTAACATAGTGTCGACGGCTCGTGCCATGCATATCACGTCATGCGGATTTGCATTACAAGCCTACTCGAGATCACCTACTTATCTTTTTCTCTCACCATTTGACCTTTTAAAAGATAACCAAGGCAACTGTCAAGTGACTTTTATGTCACCAAAAAAATGGTTGTAAAATGAAGTCACCATTTACAGCCTTGCTGTGCCCAAGATATTTAGGAGTTGTTGTGTGTACACCTGTTTATCTGAACAATATATCCCAATATATTGCTTCTTTGCTTCCACATCCCCGAAAACAATGTTTCTTCACAGAAAATGTAAACATTTTAATGTAGGCTTAGTCTAGAGTGCAAAGTCGTATGACATTTAAACAACACACATTTTCTGCTATTACACCGACCTAGGGTAGGCAGCGAGCTCTACTGTCACGTCACAGCAAGAAAACTACGGGTATGATTCCTGGATTGGGTGCCTTACTGTGTGGCGTCTAAGTTCTTCCTGTGTCTGTGTGTTTTTGTCGGGTACTCCAGTTTCCTTCCACACTGTCCAAACACATACTGCTGCCTTGATTAATTTCCTCCAGTGTGCTGTATTGGACAGCCATCACAACCTGGGTATAGCCATACCTTGTGCCCTGTGTCTGCCAGGATAGGCTCCAGCTTACAATCAATCCCTACAGAATTAAGCAGGTACTGATAATGAATGAATACCGACCTGGTTGCAGAGAATATTTCATCAAATTTCTGCTTGAGAGCCTTGCCCTCACTGAGCGGCCAGTTTGAATCCTCCTGGTGGCAGAAGATGACGTTTGCCAGGACAGCCTTGGAGACACCAAGGGCAGTGATCATCTCACGATTCATATCGGTGCACTTTGAGCTGATGCTGTACTTTTCCCCATTTCTGCTCAAGAGCACACACACACACAAAGCACATACATGCAACCGTAAAAACATGCAACACAAACATTTATTTTAATTGCACTTGTTTGATGCCTTTTTTCTGACATGATTCACATTTTTGACCATTAATCGTGTTTTGATTGTGCAAGCAAAATATTTGTGAGCATATGTACAATCATAATGTACAATTAGTAGATTATTTATAGAATTTACAACTCTTTTAATCAACTATTGCATACAGGCTCCTCGAATTGGTTAAGGGGAATCTTTGACCCCACTTTGCCAGGGTGTTCAGGACTGGTTTAGATATCCCTCACCACCTGATATCAGCAGCAGTCAGCAAACCTTCTCGACCCAAACCACTGCATCACCCTTTCACCCATTAATCACATTACTCAAGATATTAAGCCTATAATCTTCAGCATACAGGTCATCACGGTGGAGGAGGAAAAGCCAAAAAAAAAAGAAGCAAGTTGCTCACTTTATGCGGGTGAAAACCCCATCCAAGGTCTTGACCTCCACTTTTTTTGCCTTCTGCGTGGCCCGAAGCGATCGCTGCACAGTTACCTTGTCACCATTCACATCCAAGAATTGCAATCGAATTTGCGCTTTCACCTCTGTCTCATGGGCCACCTGATACAAATCGACCAGGTAAAAGGCAAGGCAGAGCAGAGTGGCGAGCCAGTCATGGGGAAGAAAATCGTCACGTGTAAATTATAAATGTAACTAAAATTGTGTGTGCAAGGCAAAATCCTACAAAATCTCATATGAATAAATACCTTTGGATCATGAATGAAGGAAGAGCTGTTTGTGCCCGGTGGGAAGTCACCAGTGCAGATGTATTTCAAACACTCAATTATCGTCTGCAGGGAAAAGTCAATCAACATCAATCCACCAACCATTAGCCACGACTAATGTGTTGCACAACTACGCTACTAATATTTTGCACTGACCACTGAATGTTGAGGTACCAAGAGAGTGACTTTGCGGCTGACTATAGGCTACTGCAGGAAACTAAGATAAGGCTGCTTAATGTGGTAAAGTCAATAATGGCAGTTTGGTATGTGGCTAGCAATCCTCTTGGCTGATCCTGCCCATCAGGTTCTCAGTATGAGAGACCCACATTGGTGCAAAATGTCAAGGTTGTCAGTCACAGGCTTCTTGGGTGCATCAAATCTATCACAACGGACTAAACTTGGGAACTGAAAGAGAACCAGTAGGGTGTTTGGCAACAGGAACGCTGCTACGTGCTGTTTCTCAATATGCTCCCGCACTGGAACTGTTATCTGCTGATACTAGGGCTGGGTTTTTATTGAGTTTCCTGTCTTCTAGAACAGAATGTGGAAGTAACCGGCATAGAATAACCAACCACAAAAATGTAGTCAACTACAATGTAATTGCAGACAAGTGAATAATATAAGCCAAATGTAAAGAACAGAAAAGGTTTTACCATTTCAGGAAAGGTTATAAAACACAAAATATACACTTTTTACAAAGGATTTAGCTGGCAACAACAAAAAAACAAAAATGCTTGTGGCACGACCTTGACACTAGTACTATTGCCTGAAATTGTAAAAAAACCCTTTTTTTTATTTTTTAGATCTTTGTACTGGCAAAAAGTACCCATAGATTAAACAGCTCTACCTGAGCTACTACTGCATGAAAAATTGTGTAATCCTAAGCTGATTTCCTTATGGCAACACCTGGCTAGGTTCTAAAGTAAGCCATCTCTGATGTGAACCAATCAGTTTTAAGCACAATGAAAACATTCATCACCATTATCAATACCCGCTTAATCCTGTACAGGGCCGCAGGGGGATCGGAGCCTATCCCGGCGGGCGGAGTCCGCAAGGCGGGACTATAGCCAGGGTGTGACGTCAGTACATCGGAGGGCACTGGGGGCAATTTACTCAGCAGGATAATTAACCTAGGCAACAGCGTGTCTTTGAACGGTGGGAAGAAACCGGAATACCCGCAAAAATCCACGCGGACTCGAGCCTGGGATCAAACATGGGACCTTCTTGCTGACAGGCGACAGCGCTATTCACTGAGCCACCGTACCACCCAAACGCAAACATTATTAAAGAATTGTGTTTGCACGTCTTACTACAAGCATACGTTTTTTTTGTAAACTTGACTCTTTGTGAAAGGTGTCTGTCTATTTGGTGTGGTGTTTTAAGACATTACCACTTATAATATTACTTCCAGATATGGTAAAACCGATTCTCTTCTGTACATCTTTGGACTTGCAAAAGGGTACCCGTGGCCTTCTTTTGGCTGTAACTGCTAGTGCTGTTGGCGGCCCTTACTGTTTTGCCAGCTCCGTTGTGGCCCACCAAGATGGTCAGTGGTGTGTAAAACGTGATGACTTGCTTGTCGCCGTCAGCGGGGCCAAAGCTCCGTACACCGAGGATGCTCATCTTGTCTATTTTGGCCATTTTCTATTAAAGTCTGCACACGCTGACATCGGGAAATCACACGGCATAATTTTAACAGTTCAGCAACCTGCAGAAGAAAAAAAACAATAGCCCTTACACGTAAAGTAAAGCCCTTATGTAAAGCCACTGCTAAATGAGGGCTGCCCTATGCCGTGCGGGTCGTGGGGTTATTACCCAATGTTCACCAAGCTTGTTACTGAGATGGTGAAAGTGGGGATAGACTCAAGCCCAGATCAGATATCACTCATCACTGATGAGCGGTTGGAATTACAAGACGTTTGGGGGTAGTAGGGGTACGTCAATGAAATGTATTGCAATTCCGATTACTAACAATGTAGCTCCAGCCATCCTGGGTACATCCTTGCCTTGTGTCTGCCGGGATAGGCTTCAGCTCATCGCTATCCTCGACAGGATTAAGCGAGTACATAAAATAAGCGAATGGGGAATTACAGTACGGCCCTGCGGTGAACGTAACCCGCTCCAGCATCACCGGGGTCTGATGCCCTACAACATTCACGTGTCACAGCAAAGGAAACGGTGTCGTTACACAATAAGAACATACACGTTTTGAATAATAATTGATTACATCTAGGGCGGCGCGGTGGCCCAGTGGTTAGCGCTGTCGCCTCACAGCAAGAAGGTCCCGGGTTCGAATCTCTC
>JAZEWT010000009.1:6845988-6865673 GCA_036362905.1 Mordacia mordax | reverse complement strand
TCAGCGCTTACCACTGGGCCACCGCGCCGCCCTGATTGTCATTATTTTACTTTTAATTGACCTACTCTGATGTTGAAACACCGTTCTCTCCACAGCTCTGTGCAGCGCTTTGTGACCTCGCGTGAAAATCGCTCTCGAAGTGCAACTATTTCTCATTCAACATTTTTCCTTTCAACACACGTACCAGGAAGTAGATGTATTTTTTTTATATTTCAAATGACAGGGCTGTATGCAAAAGCTCAATCATTGCATAGCAATTGCTCCACTACAGTACATATACCCATATGGTTGATGATCACTATTATGTAATGGAGAGAGCCATCGACACGGCTGTCCCGAGAGCAGCTTTTCGAAGCAATGATCACTTATTTAAATTAAGCAATGTTTATTTAAAATTATTCGTTACTAAGTAACCAAACGGTAGAAATATCCTCCCCCCCCTCCCCCCAGAAGACTTTCCTGATCTTACACTAATATTGTTATACTCTTAGCACTGTTATTTCCATGTAAAAGCAAAGGTGCGGCCCGACAATTACTAGCTCATGCCATTACTGGTTTAAGGGACCTCCACCTGCGCGTATCGTAGTAGCTCATGAGTACACGACTGATTTCCCTCTATGCAAAACGCAGCCACATGAACCCTGTTCTTTTACTAAATTGTTGCCGAAATTAGGCTATATTTTACACCAGCGTCTGTAACGTCTTGCAATGAACAGTTAACCCCTGAAGATGCCTGCAGTATTAAGTGAAAGTTGGAGTGAACATTATCAACACGCAACCCAACTCGGAAAGCTTCGTTTGTATTGGACTTGGTATGTTAGGGTGTTTGTGTACTTTCAACAGTGTGTTGATGGAACCCAGGTCGTCTTTCCAAATGAGGCAATGTTTCACTGTCCCGATGGGTTTATTTTACATCCTGGTCAGAGAAAATTTATATTAACTGTGTTCATTACTCCACGATGGAAACACCACCACTTGATATCAAGTAGCTACTCTCATACTTTTCCTAACTGGCAGGTCTCAACATTAATTCATCCATCAATAAGAATCGTGTAAACAGGTTTTTTAAAAGGTATAGCAACCCAATTAAAGGTAGAGCAACCTACAGAAAACGTGACATTTCTTAACTGCATTGTGCATTGCAATAAATACAAAACTGAAAACGTTCCATCAAGCGTATCCTGCACAGTTCACCTGTCATTTTAGTGCACACATCTACACACATATACTGTACTAAATACAAAGGGGAGTTAAACTATCGAAAATGAGGTTCAGTGGCCAGTTGCATTAGAAACCATAGACAATCGTCCCATATTCTGCTTTAAATTAAAAAGCAAATTTTCAATCAATATACGTATATTTATGCAACTGGCCACAACAATGAAAATAACACCACACCAAACCAGTGAAATGTTTATTCTGCAGTTTTAAAATCATTCAGGAAAGTACTTATGGGGGTTACCATAAGGAAAAATGTGTTGTTTTTCATCTCATTTTCATAACTATTTTAACAGCCCCTTGCACTTCCAACTGTCCTCGGCGTTACCATTTTACCAGCTTTACGATTGTAAAAAATATTTAAAAATCAGCCATTTTAACTTCTTTTCAAGTCTCTGAATACTTACAATCTCTGCACACCATCACACGTTCTTGGAAGCAAATCATATTTGTACACTTCCCTCATGATCACATCACCAGCAATAGCTTTCACACTTCAAGTTAAGGCAATAAGGCTTTTCATAACAAATCCATCACTTCAGTAATAACCAGATTTGTGTTTCTTTTCATCAACACATGCTGTATATATTTTTCTAAATAAAATCCGTTTTTAACAAGATGAAACTTGACGATCTCTATATGCACATGGTATCACGTGAAATATGCACAACATGATTTACAACTGTCAGGATTTAATTACTAAATGCAACAAAACATTTGCCTTCAATTGCAATAGCAAAGTCTCATCTCATCTCAATGTCAGAAACCGCTTAGTCTTGTACAGGATCGCGGTGAGCCGAAGCCTATCCCGGCAGACACAGAGCACAAGGCAGGGATATACCCAAGATGGGACGCCAGTCCATCACCGGACACTGCGGGCAATTTAGTCTCATCTCATCTCATTATCTGAAACCGCTTAATCCTATATAGGGTCACGGTGAGCCGGAGCCTATCCCGGAAACACAGGGCGTAAGGCAGGAATACACCCGACAACGGGATGCCAGTCCATCGCCGGGCATTGCGGGGCAATTTTAGTCTGCGAGCCAATCAACCTATGCAGCAGCATGTTTTTTGGACTGTGGGAAGAAACTGGAGTGCCCGGCGGAAACTTACGCAGACACGAGAAGAGAACTCGCAAACTCCACACAGAAAGACACCCGAGCCGAGATCTGAACCCGGGACCTTCTTGATGTGAGGAGACAGCGCTACCCACTGGGCCACCGTGCTGCCCGCAATAGCAAAGTAACAAGATAAATGTTTAGATACGTTGTGTGGCACAGATCCCTTTAAAGAGGCACGTTTCAATGGCAAAAAGTGTGATAAAATACCCACACTAATATGCAATTGCTCCATTTCTTTGGAAAACTGTCTTATTTGGGAGAATATTATAGTGCAACTTTATTCAGCTAAAATACTGCAGCAATGCACTTCTACTGAATAATCTGATACATATATTAGTAGCAACTTAAATAATACAGTATTATTACTGTCAATCTGGATTTTATAGCAACTGAGCAAAAAGTGTAGCAATGATGCGAGCTAATAGCATTTGTAAACACATGAGTGTGGGCAGATCATCAATAGCACAATGTATTCCATCACCTGTGTTCTTTAAGTCTTCATTGGTAAAGCGTATGCTCCATGTGTATTGACACTGCCAAATAAAGCTTTATCATGAACCATTTGCAAGGTGGCCGTATTTTGCCACCATGTTTGTAACCCTGCATTGCTTTTTTGCAGTTCTGCTGCATAGCTGCTTGATGTGTTTTACGTTTGCACGCGCGTTCGGCATAATCTGGCTATATTTGTTCAACGCACTGGAAGTTGTAAGAATGCGACATTCAAACTATTGCCGCACGTGCTGACAGCTTACTGCCAAATACGCGCTGCAACCCGGACACCCATCGGAGCACTACCAGTCATTAAATAATACGACATTGTATGGCTTAACAAAATTCCCATATCCCAAACTGGTTTTCCTTGCAAGCTAGTTATAATTATCAGAGAAAACAAATCACGAAATTAATTTTGAAAAGTAAGCTAAGCACATGATGAATGCCTGAAAGTGACTGGTACCCTGACGGACACTTTCATCAACCTACACACCTTGCTGCTGAAAGGGGTTTGGGCAGTGTAAAAACACTATGATATTGTTGTATAGCACTCCTATGTGTCTTCAAGTTGTGCCGCGTGTTGTTCTGCACGATGTCGGACACTTTGCTCCTCATGAAGCTCCCAGCAAACAGCGAAACGTCTGACATGATGCTGGACAAAACGTGATTTAACTTGAAAACACGCCCGCCAGTTTGTCCGTGTACTCTATCCTTGAGTGGCGGTATGGATCTCCAATTCACGGATGTACCACTCCGGAGCCTCTGCCTGCCTCTTTCCAGCCGGACTGTGATCGTAACCATAAGCGACTGTCAGCTCTTCATCGCATTCCACCGCACGTACCGTCCGCAAACACTTGATTTGCCCAAAACGTGGGTGGTTGTAACTGCAACACAAATGTAAATCAAAATCCATCATGAACCTCGAATATTTACAAAATACACTTCACAAAATGTGAGCAAATGCTGGTATTTGAACAATAAGTGATTTGAGTGATTTCTTTTTGCAACTACGTACAAGTCGTATTTGCAGTTCGGAGAGAAGGAGTGGTTGGCTTTGTGACCCAGTGAGGCGGAGTATCTGTCCAAGCTCACATAATGCTTCGGTACATCGATTACGGTGTCATCATCAAGGGAGATGGTATTGCCATTCAGGGACCAATCTCGTGCATCGACCTTTAAAAACGTGACAACAGAACCAAGAGGAAAAACACAGCATTCTTTTTACAATAATAAATAAATAAATTTGACGTAAATCTAATGCTGCCACAAATGGGCCTTTACGGAATCCTAGAGAATATATTTGGCCTAAAATGCTACAATGGCCAGACATGTTGGAAAAGGTCCCCACACTTTATTCCACTACAAACGACCACTGTGCTAAATGCACAGTGGTGGGATATTTTTAAAAGGTCAATGTTTAAATTGCCACACCAGGAGCTTGAAATGGCGAACTTAGTATTATAAACCTAGTGTGCCAACCAATATGATAATGTATAGTTACAATTTCCATCGCTCTATATAATAAATACACACGTTTTTGTGCCACAGCACACATCAGCCTCCTAAGAGAATATTCAAACACTCGTTAACTGACACCACATTATTTTCTAGCAGAACTGTAAAGATCCAGCAATTTTTCATGCTGGACAACTTTGTGGCAAGCTTCCCCACCTGTCCATGGTTTCTAGCACCTCTCAAGTCATTCTGTGTTCGACAATAGTAGCCGCGCACGAACACTACGCCTGAGGATGCTTCCAACGTGTGAGGCGAAACGTCGCGAGGAGAGGAGAGAGAGCCATCGACGCGGCTGTCCCGAGACAGCAGCTTTTCGAAGCAATCATCATGCATCGAGCCGTGAAAACCTACATCATTACACTGCGTGCTAAGTCAAAATTATGTAATTTATATTATAATTCCTTGTCCTCTACTACTGTACATACACAATACAATGTACAGGTCACATTGTCACGGTGGGGCTGCAAAGACACCAAAACATTGAAATGAAAACATTTTCGAAGACCGCTGCGATCGGTTTATCGTCAGCCATACCTCCTCATGTGTGATCCGCGTGCCATTGTAAAATGCCGCCACTGTGCCTGTTTCCATGTCGACCTTGGCAAAGAGTCCCTCCGCCGCTCCAGCGATGAGTGATTCCCTGACACAGACTCTGATGCCAAAATTCCATAATCAGAAATCATCTCCTTCGTGACGTTTCGCCTTCCAAGTTGGAGGCACCATCGAGCATCACGGAGAGAAGAGGAGCATTTGACACGGCCATTCTCATACATTGAGCTGTGAAAACTTACATTAATACAGTCAAGATATTATTACAGTAATAGTTTGCTTTAAAATTTATCAAACTTATTTTCCTCACTTGTTCACGATTTGCACATGGACTTCCAACATTATTTGTCTTTGCTGATTGCCTTTAATACCTTCAGCTTATTTTAACCAATCTCTGTAGGAAATAATTATATTTAAAATCCTTAACTCATGTACAGTAGGGCTAACAAGCACTGCATTGCTTTGTCTCTGAGCAGATGATAGACTTCAGCATTAGTGTAGAAGCTCAACATACCTGTCCTTCTCATATAGGTCAGCAAGGAGAGGCTGTGAAGAGATGACAGTAGACGTTGACTTGTCCAAACAAAGCTTGGGCCCTGCTTTGACATAAAAAAGAGATGAAGACATTTAATAACTATCAAGAACTAAAGTTTTCATCAATCCACCTATGCAAAACCAAACACAGTTGTTGGTTTACAACCATGATCAGAGAAGCACAAAAATGATACAAACCTTCATTGTCTACCTCAAAGCGTGGCTTCCCATTTTTGTCAAGACCCAGGAGGACAGCTGGCTGTGCTGAGATCATCTCGCCATCAGAGAAACGTCCGTAGAGCCCTGTTCGACCGTCCGGGTAAACATAGGCAACTTGATCGCCCGTCATCTCCCCATCTGAGTTCACCTCTCCTACAAGTCTCCCAGCATCCTGCATGCACAGACGCATACATACCAACGTGCACATGTGACCTGGTTGAACAAAGACGTTTTGAATAAATCAATAAATGGTAAGTTTCAAATATATCTTGTTGAACCAGGTAAGCACTCAACATACGAGGATAGTCTAATTTCCAAACGACCTGCAGCATTAACCTGGCAGTAGGGCACAATTGTCACAATGAGTATTTGGCAAATTTAAACTTTCATGCCAGCACACAATGCCCTACACTTGCAAAAAACATCAAAGGACCTTTAACGTCTTCTCTGAAGCAGACGACACGTACGGATAATTATGGGTATTACACCCACAGGAATAATTAGGGTGGCCTCTGGAATTTGAACCTCAAACCGATGCAAGAAGTGGCAAACATGCCACCACTAGACACTGCCACCACCCTCTGTCGCCACTAAGTTACAAACACTACTCACGGAAAAGTAGATCCAACATAGGCCACAGCGCAAGCTGTCACGGTACTGCCCGCGAAACGTGATGCGGCCCTCTGGGTCATACTCTCGTGCCGAACCATGCAGCTCCCCGTCGACGTAGGTGCCATGAACCGTGCTGCCATCCTCGGCCGTGTACACCGCCTGCCCCTGCAGCACGTCCTCCACATAGTGGCCCTCCAGCGTACTGCGCAATCCCAGCGATCACAGTTCACTCACTGCAGCAGCTGTCTATTGGAATTTAAGAAATGCTAAAATGTTCCGGGACTCGCCTATGCAAGATACATTTTTAATTTTAATCATGTTTTCCTCCAATTTACAGTTTGGGAGAGCCAGACCATGTCAGATGGACACTTGCCAATTATTTATAACGAAGTCGTTGCAGAAAACGTTGTCTTATATATGTTACTAGCTGGGGTGACCCGGCGTTGCCTAGGTAAATTTGATGGTTGATGCATGTGCGTAGTCTGGGTAAATTTTATGGTTTACCCGTGCAAAAAAGCGAAATATATGAACACGAACCCAATGGTGCCCGGTGTAAGAAAAGAACATGAAATTAATCATGACGAAACAAAACATTCAATAAAAATGAGTAAAATGCTGTACGAAAGCAAAAGCTGAAATGGGTTTTCATTATGAACAAAATCTAAAAATCCAATATTTGGTACACAATATTCATGGTGGGCGGCACGGTGGCCCAGTGGGTAGCGCTGTCGACTCGAATCTCGGCTCGGGTGCCTTTCTGTATGGAGTTGGCATGATCTCCCCGTGTCCGTGTGGGTTTTTGCCAGGCACTCCACTTTCCTCCCACAATCCAAAAAACATGTTGCTGTACAGGTTAATTGGCTTGCAGACTAAATTGCCCTCAGTGCCCGATGATGGACTGGTGTCCCATCGTGGGTATATCCCTTCCTTGCACCCTGTGTTTGCGGGATAGGCTCTGGCTCACTTCGACCCGGTACAGGACTAAGCGGTTTCTGACAATGAGATGAGATTGTAATAGAGCCCCCGCTTATCCGAACTGGGGATTGTAATAGCTGCGGCCCCTATTGTAATGGCGGCGCCGCTTACCGTACCGTGAAGGCACGGGCGTAAGCACAGCAAGCAGTCCCGGTGGCCAGGGAAGGCCTGTGGGCGCGCGCTAAGGCACCAAAAGACCCGTCTCGGACCGAGTGCCATCGTTCTGAGAAGGTCCCGTGCGATTTGGTTGAGATTTGGCAGAGTTTACCATGATCAAGCAAGCAAGCAAACAGAACGGGAACGCTTTAATATACATTTTAGGACAAAGCTATCGACAAAGGTGTTGATTTAAATGCCTAAGCACGTAACATTACCTTCCATCAAAGAAGAAGAATTTTCCAAGGCCATTCTTCTCACCATGAACAAAGTGTCCCTCAAAGCAGTCTCCTGATGAGTAGGTGACCTTGCAGAAGCCATGTGGAAGCTGGTCATCATCCAATGGACCTGGGTCAGAAGCGGGGAAATAGGTGTTTTGATTGCATGCAAAACCAGAACAGCAATGATTAATACAAACTTGTGCCCACAAAGCATTCGCTTGCATTATACAACTGTACTAAAACTGAGCATTACTTTCCTAAACTGTTCTTTCACAAGAGCCATGTCGAGCGCTTCCCCCTCCCCCCCGCCTCTACATTGAGCTTTGGAAAGCAATTCTCATGTATCGGGTCATGAAAACCTACAACTGTACCAAAACTGTCTGGTTAAATCAGGAAAAATGATATGTCGGCAGGGGAAAAAATATGTCAGGGACACTGTAAGAAAGGATGAATCAGTGGTCGAGGAAAATGGCTAAAAACTATCAAAAATATTTGGGGACTGAGGGGGAAGATTAAGGCGATTTGCAAGGAATATGTGAAAATGTAGTTGTGGAAAGCCTTAGAAAGGATAGAACAAAACATCGGATGATGGAGTGAGAGGAGTTGATCAATACATGAAGGCACAAAGACTGCCTACAAACTGATCTAGACAACACTGGTACACGAAGACTGACGGCAATGAATATACATCGAGTTGTGAAATAAATCTGTATAAGGCTTAAGTGAAAATAATTAGTGAACTTGTTGAGTTTATAAACTGATATTTAACAAATTTAGAGTTTGTAACGATATGGTTGTGGTGGCCCAGTTCGTGGGCCCCAGAGCCGCCAGGGGCACTACCTGTGTACCCGCGATGTTCCCCTTGTGAACCCCCCCTCGGAAAGTATATTGTGCCACACAGACACACACGCAACCACCACTATCGCACTCACCCGCTAGATGCCTGCGCGCATCCGTTGTTAGAGCGGCCATTTGAAAACGGCGTACCTGTCCCACACTGATACAATGTACCGCACGACACGAGGGTTCGGTGGGTAGCAGAACGACGATGGACTCGGCCCCAGCGGCAGAGGTTTTGCCCATAGACCCTGTCAGTAGGACAGTTTGGTTGGTGGTTCCTCAGTCAGCTGGAATTCGGTTTAAGGGGCGCGGGTTCCATCCACCAGTTCTGCCAGAGAGAGCGTCGCTTCCCCGGATAGTGAGCTGCAGACATCTGTGTGCGCGGGGCTTGTAGGCCGGTGGGTGCGTACTATAGGCCTAGGCGGGGCATTAGCAAGCTGGGCGGGGCTTTCGGAGGACAGTGCGGCACATTCTTGCCTTGTTGTAACGGCCAGGTTTCACCATGTGATTGGTCCACTCCTTAGACAAATTGGCGCCAGTTGTTTACAACGACGGAGATTGGTTGGTAGACAGAGACGACGCTTGGAGACAAGGGAAGGCGGCGCTGATTGGGGGAGAGGGACGGCGAGGCGTGGCGTCCGGGCAGCGGAGGTATTTAAGGGAGCGCGGAGCAAGGGGGCGGGGAAGTTTCTGGTTGAGAGGAGGCAGTCAGGGAGGGCAGCCATGTAGAGGGACGAGGGCAGTGAGTAACGGGGTTAGTTAGCGGGGTTAGTTAGTCATGTTAAGGGCAGTCGAGTAGCGGGGTTTAGTTAGTCATGTGCGAGAGCTGTGCCCAGCGGCTGTGCCGAACGGCGGTGTGCCGCGTAGCGAGTTTGGCTGAAAGGAGACCTCGTCGCGGCGCGCAAGTCTGCAGCAGTAAAAGACTTCAATTCATCACCACTGTCCGGTATTTTTGTATCAAAGCGGTTGTATGGGTGAACGTGGTGTGAGCGCGGCGGCGAGAGAGAGCGGAGTGTGGTGTGCGAGAGTTGAGAGTCCGGCCGCGCGCTTGCTGGAGGCCGGGTTGCGCGCGCACGTGGCGTGCGATTAGAAGGTCGTGTGAGAGCGCGCGCAGCGTGGTGAGAGCGCGCGTGGCGTGGTGGCGCCCGTCGGCGCTGGAGCGACGAGAGCGCGCGCGGTGCGGCGAGAGCGCGCGGCGAGAGAGCGCGCGGCGTGGTAGCGCCCGTCGGCGCGTGGCGCGGTGAGAGCGCGCGCGGCGCGTCATTCAGGGACCTTCGCAGATTGGTGTTGGAAGTTGGAGATCGCTGGAGCTCGAGAGTAGATATTTACGGAGGAGGAGACCTTAGGAAATTAGGGGACCTCCACATGGTGATACATCGGTCTCAGATCAGAGGTAGATTTGGGTGGAAGGGGAGGCGATGGAGGCAACCCCCCACCAACCCCTTCCCAGAGAAAATATACTGAATGGGCGGCGCGGTGGCCCAAGTGGTTAGCGCTGACGCCTCACAGCAAGAAGGTCCCGGGTTCGAGTCTCTCGGCTCCGGTGCCTTTCTGTGTGGAGTTTGCATGCTCTCCCCGTGTCCGCGTGGGTTTTCGCCGGGTACTCCGGTTTCCTCCCACAGTCCAAAAGCATGCTCCTGGATAGGTTGATTGGCTCGCAGACTAAAATTGTCCCGCAATGCCCGGCGATGGACCGGCGTCCCGTCGTCGGGTGTATTCCTGCCTTACGCCCTGTGTTTCCGGGATAGGCTCCGGCTTCACCGTGACCCTATATAGGATTAAGCGGTTTCAGATAATGAGATGAGATGAATGTGTTTTTCATTAATATAGGGCCTTATATTTAAAAAGTTTGAGGTATGAGGACTGGCCCTCCCTGTGAAGTTCGTACATCCACCTATGCCTGTCGACTACATAACACTGTGGAGCTGATACAAAGAGCTGCGTCATCATCCCCTGATCAACACGCAAGCCATTCCCCAGAGTGGACGAGGCTATTTAAAAAACCCGTCTCAGACATTTGCAAAGTGTAAATGCTCTGGGTGTAATGTTGCAAACTAAAAATGGGATTCAAGCACATGTGCCAAGCCGAACATTCTGTCCAGCGACTGGTCGCGCAAAACACAAAACAAATTACATCACCCACTCAGGATTATCAAAACAAGTATGGTGGTGAATTGAATATCTTTTTTGTTGCGACCATTAGCTTGCAGTCATTTTTTTGTTTAAACAAGAGCATCTCTTTGTGTACTCATGCAGTTAACTTGAATTGACTACAGTGATGCCACTGCTATATATTTCTAAAGAAACTTTTCTGCAAACAAGTTGTGCCAACATGTTAAGAACACCATACTCTCAACCGTTCCATACACCAGCTTTAACTGTTCCTCATCGCACGTGCCCTGGACTTGCTTATTGATTTTAGAGCCAAGTCTCATCTCATCTCATTGTCTGAAACCGCTTAATCCTATATAGGGTCACGGTGAACCGGAGCCTATCCCGGAAACACAGGGCGTAAGGCAGGAATACACCCGACGACGGGACGCCAGTCCATCGCCGGGCATTACGGGACAATTTTAGTCTGCGAGCCAATCAACCTATCCAGGAGCATGCTTTTGGACTGTGGGAGGAAACCGGAGTACCCGGCGAAAACCCACGCGGACACGGGGAGAGCATGCAAACTCCACACAGAAAGGCACCCGAGCCGAGAGATTCGAACCCGGGACCTTCTTGCTGTGAGGCGTCAGCGCTAACCACTGGGCCACTGCGCCGCCCTGATTTTAGAGCCAAGTAAAGAAATCGAATCGAACCAGGATCACAGGGAAATGTATGACGTCTCTTAAGTGAGATTAAAAGTGCATATTTTGCCAAGACTTTCCATTACGAAACGACAATGTAATCCTACTAAATAACTGGACGACTACTTATAAGAATATAATGAAACGGTTTTGCCTTGAAGCCCAGAGTGGCGTTAACCAACAGTACATACTTTTTCCACAAACCCTTTGATGTGACCTGTTTCGTTAACATAACAGTCGTTGTCAACGAACTCGATTGTTATAATTTAGCAGGAGGCAGTGGCTAATTTCAGTAATCGGCGGCGGCTTGAGTTCCCGTGCAGACGATAAGAGTACACACACATCGACATCAGCCCGAATGACTGTCAACTACAGGCTCAGCAAGTACAAGTTTCAACATTAACCGTTAAAGCCAGTTGAAAAACGGCATGGTATCTTGTTAAATTTTTTGGATGTTGTGCCCATCTGCATCTCATTTCAGTAAGCTTAATTATTACACGGATGATCACATTTAGTAATTTTCCGGCTATTTTACAAAAGATCCGTATTTTCTTCAGCGTTTTTTCAGTCAGGTCGTTTGATCATACTTAACCAAACCGGTCAGCGTCATTAGGGCTGGACAGGAATTCCAGATATTACTCGCCATTGATGTCGTGGATGACTGGTAAACTAACGTAAGGTTTGTACAAATCTTTTAACAAACCATCTCATTTATGGCTCACGACACAAACCTTCGACGCACACAAAAGAGAGACCTGCCAAATCTCAGCAACAAGAGAGCAAAAAAGCATCATCGTTGCGTTTTAGCCACAAAATGAAGCAACCATTAACACACAACAACCTCTTCCCAAATCCCGAGGAGATTCGTAAGCTTCCGAACAATGCTTTACGAGCGTTGCAACACAGCTGCTGACGAGGCAGTCTCTGCCACACGTGGCCCGTGAAAATGTCCCCCACCACACCTCAAAAGCCACGCACACGTCTCTTCGCATCGAAGCTGGAAGGAACCGTTAAAACTTTGTAGGGCTTTTTAACAAGTGTCCAGTGGGGAGGGCCACGTGAAACTACATCTCAGAGCACCGGGGGCAATTTAGTCTTTGGACTGTGGAAAGAAAACGGAGTATCGGGCGAAAACCCACGCTGGCACAGGGAGAACGTGCAAACACAAAACAGGAAAACACCGGGAATCGAACCGGAAAGTTATTACTGTGAGGCAGCAGCGCGACTTACTGCACAGACACCGTGCCGCTCCAACACCACGGCCATTAGTCAATATAACAGTTCGTAAATCACCGAGAGACAATAAACCGACTCGTGTCTTGTGCACACACACAGCAAGGCTTTTGGGAGATATTAAGGCTAAAAACACTCACCATTAGATAACAAAAAGCCATCTGTCTTGTGTCTCACACTTATAAAGTTATAGGCAACACCCAGCAACTGTGGTTCAAACTCGACAAATCGCACGTTACAACCACGCGGCTACATCCAGACAATGCCTCGTGGGGCCACGAACGACGCCTAAGCGCCACACTTAGAAGAAGCCACGGACACCAGAGAGAGAGAGTATTAATAACTCTCAACAACACAACAACGGTAACACAACAACACAAGGTTCCCACCAACTGAACGGCTTGCCCTACCTACGACTGTCTCGTCAACGCTGTCTTCATCGCTGTCCATCGCACACTTTCCCCTCCCAAAACGCACCGAACAACTATCGCTTTGTTTGTTCAAAAGTTAACGGGTAAAAAAAATAAAACTTTCTGGAGTTTTTGTTGTTGTTTCTTCTTCTTCTCTCTCGACCCGTGACAGAATCCTCTTCCCGTCCCTGTCACAGAGGCCTGAGGCACGGCGAGCAAATGGAGGAGGAAGGGCTTGGTTACGAGACGAAGTCGGCCGCTTGAGACTGGACGTCGAGCGATTAGAGAGCTGTGCTACACCACGGCCGTGTTAATGATATCTCTCTCTCTCACGTCACTATCAAACCGTATCTGTCTTGACCCGGAGGTAATTAATGATCGCAACGACTACTAAGTACAGTCCTACTGCTACATCGGCCGTCGGATTGGGTGAGCGAAGTTGGTTGTCGCCGAGTCTGGACAGCGCGCCGCCTGCTGAGCTTTCCCCGACACTGCACTCAGCGCATCCCCTAATGAAGTGTTGTTGATCCACAGGTACACACTTGAGGGCGGCGCGGTGGCCCAGTGGTAAGCGCTGACGCCTCACAGCAAGAAGGTCCCGGGTTCGAATCTCTCGGCTCGGGTGCCTTTCTGTGTGGAGTTTGCATGCTCTCCCCGTGTCCGCGTGGGTTTTCGCCGGGTACTCCGGTTTCCTCCCACAGTCCAAAAGCATGCTCCTGGATAGGTTGATTGGCTCGCAGACTAAAATTGTCCCGCAATGCCTGGCGACGGACTGGCGTCCCGTCGTCGGGTGTATTCCTGCCTTACGCCCTGTGTTTCCGGGATTGGCTCCGGCTCACCGTGACCCTATATAGGATTAAGCGGTTTCAGATAATGAGATGAGAGATGAGAGGTACACACTTGGTTTTCTTATTCACCCAGGTACACAGTTACTTTGCTAACCCAGGTAAACAGTGGTATCGGTCACCCAGGTAGACAGTCGCCTTGTCCACCCAGGTAGACAGATGTATTAACCATCCAGGTAGACAGATGTATTAACCATCCAGGTAGACAGCGGTATTGATCACCCAGGCAGGCAGTGGTATTGTTCACCCAGGCAGGCAGTGGTATTGTTCACCCAGGCAGGCAGTGGTATTGTTCACCCAGGCAGGCAGTGGTATTGTTCACCCAGGCAGATCGTTATCTTGTTCACTCAGGCAGACAAGCTTATTTGTTACAAATGACAAATGCAAAAGCCCACTCATATAGTACCTTTGTCGAAATAGTATATTGGAGGACAACATATAATGTTTCAAATCTGTCCCGCGCTTGTATCAGCCCAGATTAATATTGCTGTGTCGCACAATTCATAATAAAGTGAAATCTATGCCTGGTATGTTATTGAACCAGATAGACAGTCACGTCTACCTGGTTCACAGTCGACAGTCTAGGGGCAGCAAGTTGGCGCCCATCAACCTCGGTTCGATTCCCGGCTCGGGTGCCTTTCTGTGTGGATTTTTCATGTTCTTCCGCGTGGAATTTCGTCGGGTACTCCGTCCCCCCCCCCGTCCAAACACATTCTGCCTACGTTTATTATCCTGACTAAATTACTCCCCAGTGCCCTGCGATGAACTCGCGTCCTATTCTGGATATAGCCGTGCGTCCTGTGTCTGCTGCGATAGGATCTGGCTCACCACGACCCTGTACAGGAATAAGCAGCGTATTGATGATAATAATGAACGAATGGCAAGGCATGACTCCCTGAATATGCTGTCAAATCCACTACGGGATGATGTCCATCGCCACGCTGTGCAGGTGGTGGGGAGTTTGTACGTCACCTCGCTGCTCAGTGCGGGTTGATAAAGGTCAGCCGGTCAGTCTCAATACGGGCTTAATCCTGTACAGGGTCGCGGGGTGGCGTAGCCTATCAGAAAAAGGGCGCAAGCGAGGCTATACTCATAATGTGACGCCAGTACATCGCAGTCATTTATAATAATAATTGCATTTATAGAGCGCCTTTCACAAAGCGAAGGGTCACAAAGCGCTGCACAGAGCTGCGGAGAGAACGGCTCCGGTGCCTTTCTGTGTGGAGTTTGCATGCTCTCCCCGTGTCCGCGTGGGTTTTCGCCGGGTAGTCCGGTTTCCTCCCACAGTCCAAAAGCATGCTCCTGGATAGGTTGATTGGCTCGCAGACTAAAATTGTCCCGCAATGCCCGGCGATGGACCGGCGTCCCGTCGTCGGGTGTATTCCTGCCTTACGCCCTGTGTTTCCGGGATAGGCTCCGGCTTCACCGTGACCCTATATAGGATTAAGCGGTTTCAGATAATGAGATGAGAGATGAGATGAGATTTTGCTGCACTACTGCCCTCGTCGGTAGCCGCACAACGTGGCACCACTGCAGCGTGCTTTGCCACATGCATGGTGGTCGCCCATGCGAGCACTATCCAGGCTTAAGGCTGCTTAGCTTTTGATGGATGACTGAAATCAGGGGCTTTCCGGGTGATTTAATATTGACCACATTCCACTACTGTGTCGTGTAGCATGGCATTCCTGGGCATCGTGACTGCATACACAATTCATAACGTAAGTAATTGCAATACAGTATGGTAATCCAATTATTGTGGATGAGGGCTTTTTGTTTATCAACGAATAACTTTTTCTGTCATTTGTACTCTGTCCCATTCACAACGCAGTTTCACAAATAGCTGATGTTGCTGCTATTAAACTACAAACACACGTAAAGTGTCACTCGTGCCAATGTTCCAATCAGTTCTTCTTCCGAGCGCCGCCTATCAGCCCCCCCAACCCCCCCCCTCGTTCATGTTTCCCTTTTCGCAGTGGAAGTTTTATCAGTCAACACCATATTGACCGTGCAGATTTGATTCTGGGCTGTAAAAGCAGAAACAGCTGCGAAGCAAAGACTATATATCCTATCAGCGACAGCAGACACACCCATTGTCTTCTCAATAGCAACGGAACCAGTTTTGAGGGTTGAACCGAGGTTGCCAAGTTAATAGCGCAGAGCCATTAACCACCAGGCATCTGTTGCTTCTGCCCAACACGGTCGATTCCACGGTCGCTGTGTTATCATCCAGAAAATGGACATCATGCTCTCCGACGTTGTCCTGCTGGGGCTTGCGACGCTTCTGTCCGTGTTGGAGCAAGGTGTGTGCTACTACACTCAGTTCATACATATGTCACGTCTCGGTGTGGGAGGAGGGGGGAAGGGGGAAGTGGACGACACGGTTGTCCAAAAAGACCAGCTTTGGAAAGCAATTCTAATACATCGAGCCGTGACAAGCCTACGTCTTACATCAGTAGAGGATTACATGATTTTGATCAGCCGGGGGAGAATGCAAAAGAATGTGAGTCTCGTTTCCAAGAATGACGTGCGTCACCAAAATTGCGAAAGTAAAACGACTATCCAAAGACACGCTGCTGCCTAGGTTAATTAGCTTGTTGAGTGAATTGCCCCAAAAATTGTACTGGCCTGAGTATTCCACCGCCTTTCGCCCTCTGTAGACCGAGATAGGTTTCACCTCGTGACCCTATACAAGATTAAGTGGGAATTGATCATGAATGAATGAGTGCCTTTCTGTGTGGAGTTTACATGTTTTCCCCGTGTCCGCGTGGGTTTTTGCCAGGCACTCCGGTTTCCTCCCACAGTCCATAAAACATGCTACTGCATAGGTTAATTGGCTTGCAGACTAAATTGCCTGCAGTGCCCAGTGATGGACTGGCGTTCCATCGTGGCTATACCCTGCCTTGCGCCCTGTATCTGCCGGGATAGGCTCCGGCCCACCGTGACCCTGTACAGGACTAAGCGGTTTCAGACAATGAGATGAGATGTTGTTGACATGCTGTGCTCTCCACAGCTGTGTGCAGCGCTTTGTGAGCCTTGGGTGAAAATAGCTCTAGAAGTGCAAATATTATTATCATTTTGCATGTTTACCCACGAAAGCCTCACATAGACGCGTGGCTCTTTCTGAAGAGGGCCTTATCAGTTTCTGCAGTAGTGGGTAATGATTAGCAAGTGGAATTCTGACTCAACAATTTGCGGGGATTTTTTTAAGTCGGTTCACACTGGCACATATTGGTTCCCTCTTGCGATTTACATTACGGGACAACTTATTATTTCAACTTATTCTTATTAATATATCGGACGGAATGTCTGACATGTTGACGCCAGCTAACCGCATGGTTGCGTTCCCCCCTCCCCGCCTCTGCAGTTTCCTCGCGCCTCTAAATAATTATTTGAATGAATACCTTCGAAACTGAATGAATATGCGCGTGCTATAGATTCCATTTGTTATTATTGGGTTCAGCAAATGTTAAGTGGATTTGAAGATTTGATTTATGTCACCATCATACATTATCTACTTGTGGATGAAGGCATCCTCAATACGGCACCAACCCCCCAGGACTCCTTTATCAGATACTGCAATTTGACCGAGATGCTTTATTGTGTATCCTCGTTTGTGTAAGAAGATAGATACGCATAGAGTGTGTAATGGCCCCCAAACACTCATGGGGTCCCCACCTCCGTAAATATTTTCCCTAGATCTCCAGCAATCCCTAACTCCTAACACCAATCTCTCTCGGTCCCTGAATGATGACACCCAGCGCGCGCTCTCACGGTCCCTGATTGATCACACGCGGCGCTCCGACACACGGCGTGCGCGCATTCTCTCACACGTACCGCGCTCACACCACGTTCTCTCATACCACCACTCTGATACAAAATACCCGACAGCAGTTGTCTTGGAAGCCTTTTTACTGCTGCAGACTCGTGCGCCGCGACGATGTCCCTTTCAGCCACCCCAACTGCCCCTCTCTACATCACTCGCTACGCGGGACAACCGCTTGGGCCCAGCCGCTCAGCACAGCCCCGCACAGCTTCAGGCACAACTCTCGTACATGACTTAACTAAACCCCGCTACTCAACTGCCCTTAACATGACTAACTAACCCCGCGAACTAACTAAACCCCGCTACTCTCTGCCCTTAACATGACTAACTAACCCCGCTAACTAACTAAACCCCGTTACTCTCTTGCCCTCGTCCCTCTACATGGCTGCTAACCTAACCGCTTCGACTCCACTGGCAACTGCCACTACTGCTCTCTACAACTCCTCCAACTCCCCGCCCCCTTGCTCCGCGCTCTCTTAAATACCTTCCCCCGGTACGAACTGCCCCTTTTTAACGGCCGTGTCTCTCTCCACCAATCCCCGTCGTTCCCCCTTGTCTCTGGGCGTCGTTTCTGTCTCCTACCAATCACCGCTGTCGTAAACACCTTGGCGCCGGTCTGTCTAGAGAATCGGCCAATCCTATGGCGACGTCTGACCGTTACACGGCACAATTATGCCATACTGTCGTCCGAAGACTCCGCCCAACTTGCCAATGCCCCGCCTAGGTCTACTGTACTCACCCACCGGCCTACAAGCTCCTCGCCCACAAATGTCTGCAGCTTTCTATCCGGGGAAGCGATGCTCTCCCCGGCAGAACTGGTGGGTGGAACCCGGCGCCCCCCTAGGCCAAATTCCAGCTGACGAAGGAACCACGAACCAACCTGTTCTGCAACAGGGTTTATGGACAAAACCTCCGTCGCTGGGGCCGAGTTCCATCGTTGTTCTGTTCCCCCCCCCGAACCCTGTGTCGTGCGGAAACTCCATCAGTGTGGGACAATATGCTGTTGTCAAATGTCCGCTCTAACAATGGATGTGCGCAGGCATCTAGCAGTTGAGTGCGATAGTGGTGGTTGCCTGTGTGTCTGTGTGGCATAAAATACTTTCCGAGGAGGGGGTTCACAAGGCGGACATAACGAAAACACAACCAGCGTCCCTGGTGGTTCCGTGGCCCACGAAGTAGGCCTCCACAAGTGCTTCGCCCTCATAATTACAATTTAAAAAGCACGCCTATTCGTTCAATGTCATCGAGAACGACTCAACAGCACAAGGATACCACAGAGGCAAGGAGGGGCAAGGCATTCACGTAGTTAGCCAGCGCCAACATTTGCCAAACACTGCATCCTTGATATGATTATAGTGTTGGGCCATAACCCCACGAGCGGCCTCCACACCACCAGAGACCACCCGTTGTCGCGCTCGTGGACAGTGGCACTTCTCCTCACGCGGCTGTGCCACCATGACGAGGGCAGGAGGCTTCTCTCTTTGCAGAGCTTTATAAAAGCCCCTTGCCTTTAACCTCCTGGACGAGTGCCTCCCCCTCACGAGCCCCCGCCGAACCAACTCAAACCGATTGAAAGCAGTCTCGACCAGAGTTGTTTTCACTAAGGGGCAATCCGTCCGTTGCTCTGTGGAGTTGGAGCTTTCTGGGGGGCACAGGGGGGGCGTGGGGGGGCGAGCGGACGGTGTGTCAGTTTCCTGTCGTTGTGATAGCACCTCGTGCTGTTGACTTATTGTCCCGTGGTGTTTGCATGATGTCATCTGGGGGNNGGCGGTGATTGGTGGAGAGAGAGGCAACGGCCAGCAGCACAGGGGGAACAGCGGTGATTGGTGGGGAGAGAGACGACGGCCAGCAACACGGAGGGAACAGCTGTGATGGGTGGAGAGAGAGGCAATGGCCAGTAGCATGGGGGGAACAGCGATGAATGGTGGGGAGAGAGGCGACGGCCAGCAACACGGGGGAACAGCGCATATATGAGTCAGGAGTCGAGCCAGGAGTGGGACAAAGATCGGGGAGATGGAGAGACGTCAACGTGTAGGCGGCTGCTTTTGTTTCGTTACGTCCCGGGCCCATGTCCCTGTGTTCAAATAAAGCGTCAAAAGTCAAGAAGTCTCTGCTCGCTGGCTGAAC
>JAZEWT010000009.1:6820557-6835553 GCA_036362905.1 Mordacia mordax | reverse complement strand
CGCGACCCGGCACCGGATAAGCGGAAGAAGATGGATGGATGGACAAATAAAATACACTTCAATTAAATACTTTTTTTTTTTAGTAATTTATTTTCCCAAGTCACTCTGAGCCGCAGTATAAGGATGAAAGAGCCACATGCGGCTCCGGAGCCGTGGGTTGCCGACCCCTGGTCTAAACGGAACAAGTATTCTTAGGTTGAATTGATTCATTCCGATCATATTGGCTTTTTTAAATGAATTCTACTAATACGATAAGAATGAGTAGAATGTTAAATACAATTCGATTATGGGGTTTTTACAGCATCGTTAAAAGGGTATACTCCATAAGAATCATTTTGTTCCGTATATTCACATAAAAAACACATTTCGTACATGTTCTTTGCAGATCAATAATGTCTAACAGCATTTAAAAAGGCAACTTTCGACTGGAATGCATCCGGAAAGCCAATAGCCTAATAATGGACAAAAGACACGTTTGTTTATGTGTGAAAACACAAAGTATTTGACCAGCGCTAAACCTTTTGTTGCTTCAAATGTTATTCTTTGGGCACATTTTATACAAAATAGATTTGAGAATTCACTCAAAAAATGATCCTTTAAATTGAAAACGTTCAGTTTGAAGCAGTGGCAAACATTTTGCAACCAGCATGTTTTCTTTGCGAATTACAGTACACCTATACTAAATTTTAAGAAACCACTTACACTATGATAACCAAAGTGTACTTTGCTTCTTCCAGAATCAACTGTTTTGAATACTACCCATTATTCTTAGCCATCATGTGGACGGCTGGAGTTTTCCAACATCAAGGTCAGATTCTCCAGCAAACATTGCCATTGAGGGCAGCACGGTGGATCCGTGGGGAGCGCTGTCGCCTCACAGCAAGAAGGCCCGGGTTTGAATCTCGGCTCGGATGCCTTTCTGTGTGGAGTTTGCATGTTCTCCCTGTGTCCGCGTGGGTTTTCGCCGGGCACTCCGGTTTCCTCCCACAGTCCTAAACCATGCTGCTGCATAGGTTAATTGGCTTGCAGACTAAATTGCCTGCAGTGTCCGGTGATTGACTGGCGTCCCATCGTGGGTATGTCCCTGCATTGCGCCCTGTGTCTGCCGAGATAGGCTCCGGCTCACCGCGACCCTGTACAGGACTAAACGGCTTCTGACAATGAGATGAGAGATTGCCATTGCATTACTTGTGCATATTAACAATTTACAAATGCAACTAATGATGATTGCTTTCACAGCTGTTTTTTTCGGGCTAGCCGTGTCGAACGCTCCTCCTCTCTCCTTTGCGACGTGTTCGGCTCCCATGTTAGAGGCATCCTTAGGGGTGTTGAGGATCTCCTCAACATGGGAGGCAAAACGAGAGAGGAGGAGCGCTCAACACGGCCATCCCGAAAGAACATTTTTTGGAGAGCAATCATTATGCATCGAGCCGTTCAAACTTACATGAGTGCAAATGTAACTATCGTCTTTCAAGCCCACATATCGTTCAAAAAAATCATACATCATAATTGTAACACAAGCACACATTAATAAGTTATAAGAGATTATATGAAATGGGAATCGTGTCTTTCATCGTGCCTTTTCTAAAAGACACGACAAGAGACCCCATGCCATACAACATTCAGTGGGTGTTCAGCCACATACACATTATGTGTGTGTTTATCACGCCATACGGTAGCTGCTGTAAGTTACACATACTGACTGTACGTGTTCTCATTTGTTCTACCCAGTCCCAGCATTTATCGTTGGCCTCGGATACCTGGCTGCACGGTACAAATACTTTCACGGTTATGCTGAGGCTGCTGTAAAGAGGTGACTATACGCGCTGCACCAATTACTCACGAGCCATACAGGTTGCTGTTATTCCATTTAACAGTATTCAGCTGGGGCGGCACGGTGGCCCAGTGGGTAGCACTGTCACCTCACAGAAGAAGGTCCCGGGTTCGAATCTCGTCTCGGGTGCCTTTCTGTATGGTGTTTGCATGTTCTCCCCGTGTCTGAGTGAGTTTCCGCCGGGCACTCCGGTTTCCTCCCACAGTCCAAAAAAAACCATGATGCTGCATAGGTTAATTGGCTTTCAGGCTAAATTGCCCGCAGTGCCGGGTGATGGACCGGCGTCCCATCGTGGGTATATCCCTGCCTGGCGCCCTGTGTCTGCCGGGATGAACTCCGGCTCACCGCCACCCTATACAGGAATAAGCTGTTTCTGATAATGAGATGGGTGAATATTCAACTGTATTCAAGCCCCGGGCTAAGAGGGGCTTCCCAAAAAAACTCCAAGCATTTATTTGCATACTCATGATAATACATGAGGGCCCCCAGCTAAAATCTCGACGGGCCTGATCACCACTATTGGAATCTTTTGGCAAAATGAGAAGCAGTAGCTAACAGTCATAAATATTGCACTAAAGGTGGCAAGCAATGTAAACATACTATTTTAATTTACAAAAAGTGAAGGAGAAGGTAGGAATGCCCGACACAAGTATCTCGAAAGAACATCTCTCAAGAGCGTTTCTCAAAAAAATCAATTATGAGATGTTTAAAAATAAATGAAAATGCCAAATATCACGTAGAATACACAAACGGTTAGGATAAGCACAAGGACGCGAATGAAAGGACGTATCACAATAGCGATTGAATATATTGTGACCTGTCCAAGCAGCTGCACGTGACATATATCTTGGTTATTACCTCCATCTATATGCAGGATAGGAAGAAAGTGAGAGATGGTGGGACAGAGCCGTATGGCTCATGGGGCATTGGAGCGCTAGTCTGTGCCCCAGCGCTGTTCCTTAGTGAACCTGGCCTGGCACAGGCACCATGGGGACATTTCCGCCACTTTGCGGCGATTTGCGGTTGTTGTTACTGTTCCTTAAAAAATAGTGGAGGGGGGGTTTCTGTTCTGGAAGTTGTTTCTCAATGTGAACAAGATGTTAGCCTAAATTTAATCTTAACTTCAATCATGCACGTGTATGGCACTTTGTCTGCTGGGTAAGGGTCTACCTATGCCATGTGGGTTATAGGAGTTATTTTTCCTTACTTCACGACGGTGTGGATTGGTTGGGGTGGGGAGCACAGACGTAATAGCATGAAACTTCATTACAACACTGGATTTTTCTGCACTACCATCTGCTTGCTGCCCTGCAGCAGCAATTTGATTTTTATCTCGTGCGTGATGGTGGTGGTAAATCCATCCACTATTCAGGCTCAAACCAGCTTAGCTTTCAAGATCTGACGAGATTCGGCACAGCTGTAGGTTGACTTCTGTCAGCTGGTAAAAAGTTCCCGGTTATACTAAGTGGTCCAGTCCAAAGTAAGTACCAGACAATGTTGAATTATTGCTAATCGCCGTTGCGTTTCGAACACAGGTTGGTTCCACTGCGTGTGGCTGCGCTGATGCTGTGGATACTGGTGGCACTGGCTGCAACTGGAATCGGAAAGGTAATGGTCTACAACTATGCGCACTGGAATACGCTCCGTGTATTCAGATTTCTCGTGGGTAATTAAAATGTTTTAATGAAAAGGCAGATTTTTTTGTTATAATTAACATGTAGCTTTTTTTCTCTCACAGCTACAGTACAGTATTAACAGGCCAATTTGTCTTTCTGGATTATACCACCTGTTCAGTATTGTTTCTCTGAAGCTTTTTCCAAAATAGTTAACGCTGTCTGCAACTTGTTATTTTTGCCAAACCAGTGACAGGCGATAATGTTGTAATGAGCGACAGAGAAATAGGTCTTTCCGTGAAATATGGAATAATTGAAATCGTATATTTTGTTTAGTTTATTACTGGAAAAACAATTACATTGTTTATGTTACGATTTGTTAACTTGTGTTTTGGATGCATCAAGTGGTAATTCCAGGGCGGTGAGGTGGCGCAGTGGGTAGCGCTGTCACCTCACAGCAAGAAGCCCCGGGTTCGATTCCTGGCTCGGGTGCCTTTCTGTGTGGAGTTTGTGTTTTCTCCCCGTGGGTTTTCGCCAGGTACTCCGTTTTCCTCCCATCGTTCAAAGACACGCTGCTACATAGGTTAATTGGCCTGCTGAGTACATTTCCCCCAGTGTCCTTTAATGTACTGGTGTAAAATCCTAGGTATTGCCCGGCCTTGTGCCCTGTCTGCCGGGGTAGGCTCCGGCCCCCGACGACCCTGTACAGGATCAAGCGGTTATTGATAACGATGATGAAGCAGTAATTCCATTCATGATGGACTTTAAATGTATATCTATAAGATACAGTCAAAATAATTCATGGAATTTATTACGTCCAAAATAGTTTGGATATGAGTTTCTAATGCAGGTTCCCTCCATATAAGTCTTCTTCCACACCAATATATTGCTGCCAGTGATCACGTACCAATTCATTTCTGCCAGCCAATGGCTCAAGTATAGAAAATGCTCATATAATCTAGTAGACTGCAAATCTAGTAGGCTCTAAAATGCCTTAAGAATAAACGTGATTGGGCGGCGCGGTGGCGCAATGGTTAGCGCTGACGCCTCACAGCAAGAAGGTCCCGGGTTCGAGTCTCTCGGCTCCGGTGCCTTTCTGTGTGGAGTTTGCATGCTCTCCCCGTGTCCACGTGGGTTTTCGCCGGGTACTCTGGTTTCCTCCCACAGTCCAAAAGCATGCTCCTGGATAGGTTGATTGGCTCGCAGACTAAAATTGTCCCGCAATGCCCGGCGATGGACCGGCGTCCCGTCGTCGGGTGTATTCCTGCCTTACGTCCTATGTTTCCGGGATAGGCTCCGACTCACCGTGACCCTATATAGGATTAAGCGGTTTCAGATAATGAGATGAGAATAAACGTGATTTAACAAACTGCAAATATGAGAATTCGAGTGAGATCACATCTGCTGGCATGACAGCAATTTCTAGGGATGACAATTATTTCTGTTGTGTCAACCAATGAGCTGACTGGAAAAAAACCCATTTAACATGCCCACAATAAAGTTAATAACGCAACATGGCCACAATTAAGTTAATAACACAACATGGCCACTCTGAAATAATTTCTTTACACTTCAGCTGGTCTGTGGATGGCATGACTACGATTATGGTATTACTGTGTGTTATATATTGTATTCATGCAACTATTATTGTGACTGTATGTGTATTGAGGTTTATTTGTCCTTACTCCCTTTTATGGAATTTGAGTAATGACAAGTGTTAGGGGGCGGCGCGGTGGCGCAGTGGTTAGCGCTGACGCCGCACAGCAAGAAGGTCCCGGGTTCGAGTCTCTCGGCTCCGGTGCCTTTCTGTGTGGAGTTTGCATGCTGTCCCCGTGTCCGCGTGGGTTTTCGCCGGGTACTCCGGTTTCCTCCCACAGTCAAAAGCATGCTCCTTGATAGGTTGATTGGCTCGCAGACTAAAAATTGTCCCGCAATGCCCGGCGATGGACTGGCGTCCCGTCGTCGGGTGTATTCCTGCCTTACGCCCTGTGTCTGCCGGGATAGGCTCCGGCTCACCGTGACCCTATATAGGATTAAGCGGTTTCAGATAATGAGATGAGATGAGAGACAAGTGTTAGGTTAGGTAATGCTTAGTAAAGCCGATGATTGCTTACAAAAACCCGAAAGAGCAGTTTTTGGAAGCAATTAGCACGCATCGAACCATGAAAACCAGTACGTTAAGTAAAACTATTTTTACGCTTATGTATATCATGTTGTACTCAGTGCCTAGAAGATATCAGATTAACTGTTTTTCATTTGCCTCATTGCATCATTTACTTTCATATCCCTGTTACCTTCTGACATAATAGGGTTGACTCAAATCTGACTGAGCCACCCATAAAAAAAAGTTGAAAATTATTTCAATGCAAGTTGCATTCGGTACATGCTGTGCTTTGGTTGTTGTAACACACGAGCGTTTTGGAGGCTTAATTCCTCATTTTGCACGAAAGGATGCTCTTGCACGATTGTTGTTTCCTGATTTTAACTAATATGATGCCAAATACTGAGTCATCTGCTGAATCATACGACTGTGTTCAGAAGGTTTTGAAAAATATCCATGGAATGTTTTATCAAAAACTGCATGTTATTTCAAATCGTATTTTAAATCCAAATGAACTCATCCTACAAACCTTTTTACTGGAGCTCTTAATATTCAATTTGCATACTAGCTTTATCAACAAATGGACGTATCCGTTTCTACAAATGACATTTAAAATGTATAATATTAATCACATGAATAAACAAATATGTAATAGAGTGCAGAGTTTTAGATTTGTGTTAACGATGGTATACAATTTGGAATGAAATTTGCACAAGTCACAAATCGTATTATTATGAAGGTCTCCCCATGTGTGGGTGATTTAAAAATACATCACCACCCTCTTAAGTGCAGTTTGGCGAAGTCAGGGAACATAGGCGGCGGATCATAGCTCAGTACAACATTTGCTTTTTACTGACGTTTCCTTAGCTGACAACTTAGTCCATATCAGTCTAGAACGCCTCTTATTCTTATGTACGGTAGTTGCCCATCAGAGTACTTATAGAATGCAATTACAACCAGGCCATGTCGGTTGATTTGGTTTTATCCCTACTCCCTTACACTCGAAGTCAAATACATTTTCACGGGTTTGTCTTTCGCTGCCTTATTGTAAAATGCAGTATTATAACTTTACAACAGTGGTCTCTAACCATTGATCGCAATCGACGGGTCGACCCCAGAGACTTGAACAGTTGGTTTTACAATCCCACGTCTAATCACGACACCGTGCAGTGTAGGCGTATGTTAAAGGGAAAATAGATTTGAGAGTCGATTCTGGAACTGGAACTCGATCCATAAACTAAGAATATAAAAGTTTTATGGGTGGCATACATTATTTTATATCATGTGCTGAATCTAGAGTCTAAAAGTGATCTTGTGCATAAAACTTTGGAGACCACTGCTGTAGAGTCTAATGCATAGGTCATTATCACGTGTAATCACCGTGTACAAGCTTTTTAAAAAATATCTGTATCAGTATTACAAGTTCAATAATTTGTAAGTTTAAATAAATGTCATGTCTGCTTTAAATGTGTATGCTGCGTTTAAATAAAAACATCTGCCAACAAATGTAAGAGTAATTCTTATTGTTTTGAAGTGGCAGCAAACTTCCTAGTATTGTGACCGTCGTCATTACCCCCAATGATTACCTGCTGCTGGATCAAGGCCTTCCTGTGCCATCGCCATACTTAATCCTGTAATGCCACGCTCTTGCTCGCTCATGCATATTCACTCATCTCATGTGTTCGTCTCCATTGATAGAGTTCTCATCCCCACAGGAGCATTCTCTGCTCTGTGTGTCATTCCATCATTATTATATTCACGTGTTGGTTTTCTGGTTTACGTCTCTTATATCTGGCTGCATCTATCCATTCTTCTATACAACACTTAACTGCGTTTTGGTGTTAAGGGGTTCGTTGGCTCAAGGAGAAACCAAGAACCCATTGCACGCTAAAAAAAAACAACTCCGATTGTTGTAGGTTTTTTTGTGGTAAAAACCAAGCAACATAGTGCTGGGTGGCATGTGTGCAGAATGGGTGTGGATCGATAGGTAAGATAGGCATTGATATGGTCTCTATGAATTAGTTGAGTGAGCGCAATATCATAGACTAGATGGTGGACTATTTTTAGGGCTAGATATTGGAGGTAGCGTGTCCACTATGCAGTAGCTGTGGATTCTGGCGGCAGATAACGTTGGTGAAGTGTAGTATCAATGTTTTTGGAAATGACGTCCTTGTTTTGAATCACGGGACTCTGAATATGGTTGATAACTTTCATCCCTTTCCTCTTTTGAGTTAACATTTGCGTCATTACATGCAAATCTGGAGTACTTGTACAATAATTTAATTGTGATCGGTTGATCTAAACTATAACCATGAAATGCCATTAGCATTTCTCAACGTTAAAATTAAAAGTGTGGAAGAGTAGGCCAAACGCCCTTTGGAAGGGCATCTAGAGCTTTCTATGATGGAGGCCCTTCTATCAGCATTGGCATACGCAGGATAATGTGGGGTTGTACCATTACTACCTTTTACGATTGGCGTAATCTTTCATTACCGTGGGACGTTCAGAAACATCTCATTTGAGACCCAAACGTGCCACCGTATGGATCTGACATACCTCAAACACACTGGTGTCACCATCGACCTCCATTCGAACATCAAGAGATTAATGCGCATCATATCTTAAATTTTTTAAATGAGAGAAGTTACAGTAGTGCAATTGTGACTATGAAATCCAAATCATATTTATATATTTCAATATAGTAAGCCACTGTAGTTTGGACTCTGTAAAAGGAGGAACTGCAATTACATCAACTCTACTGAAGCCCCTCGTCGTGGATAAAAAAATATTTCAACATTAACAATTAGCTTCTAAACATATTTGTGCCATGGCAGTATGGTTGGTAGCGTTGTCACTTCACAGTTCAAACACACTCTGCTGGTAGTGCCGAGGTTAAATTGGCCTAAATAAATTGCCCCTTGTTGCCCTAAATGAAATGTAACTAGACTCTAATGAAAAGAACATATACAACTGGGATAACCTCGCCCGGATTAGGGAAACTGGGACCAACTTCTGGATATAGGCCTGGGAGTGGAACTCGCAGGCGAGCGCCTGGTGACCGGGTGACCCATGTAGCTCGGTCGGGCACAGCCCTAAAAAGTGACGTGGGACTGCTGCCTTGTGGGCCCACCACCTGCAAGGTGAATCATAATGGTCTGGTGCAATGCCCCTTGGGCAGCAGATAGAGACAGAGTGGGTCTAGGTGTGCTAGACCATGGCAATGAAAACTGGCTCTTGGAACATGGAATGTCACCTCTCTGGGAGGTAAGAAACCGGAATTTACAGAGGCGGCTGAGCTACCGACTGGATACAGTTTGGCTTACCTCCACGCACAATGTCGGCTGGAACCAAACACCTTGACAGGGGTTGGACTCTCTCCTACTTCGGAGTCGCATATGGGCAGAGGCGCCGGGTGGGGATGGGGATATTTACTAGCCCCGGCTAGGTGCCACTCAGCTGGAGTTTGTCCTGGTGAATGAAAGGGTTACTTCAACACAACTTCGGGTCGCAGGGAGGAGGAATGACTGTTGTGTGTGCATACGCACCACCAGCAGTTCAGAGTACACGACCTTCTTGGAGAGTGGGTGGGGTGCTGGAAAATACTTCACCTGGTGATTCTATCGTTTTACTGGGAGACTTCAATGCCCATGTCGGCAATTATGGAGAAATATGGAGGGATATGATTGGGAGTAATGGCCTGCCTTATCTGAACCCGAGCGGTGTTCTTTTATTGGACTTCTGTGTTAGTCATGGACTGTCTATAAAACCCCCCCATCATATTCGAATGCAAGGAGGCTCATAAGTGTACCTCGTACCAGAGCACCTTCAGCCAAATATTGATGATCGACTTTGTAGTTGTTTTTTCGGACCTAAGACCATATGTTTTGGACATTCGAGTGAAGAGAGGAGCAGCGCTTCTACTGATCACTCCCTGATGGTGAGCTGGATCAGATGTTGGAGGTAAGGATGCCGGACAGATGTGGTAAGCCCAAACGTGTAGTGAGGGTTTGCTGGGACTGAATGGTAGAGGATTCTGTGCGGAGCAATTTCAGCTGCCACCTCCGGAGGAGTTTCTCCCACATCCCGGAGGAGGCTGAGGAAATATCCGAATGGACCCTGTTTAAAGACGCCATCATTGAAGCAGCGGCTGCTAGGAGCTGAAGCCAAAAGGTGGTCGGGGCCTGTAATGGTTGCCATCATAACAGGTACCGGAACCTGCTCGTGGACACCAGTGATGAGGGAAGCTGTCAGTCTGAAAAAGGAGTTCTTTGGGGTTTGATTGGCACGGGGGGCTCCTGATTCGGCACACAGGTACTGTCAGGCCAGAAGGACTGCAGCTGCAGTTATTGCTGACGCGAAACTTCGGGTGTGAGAGGGGTTTGGAGAGGTTATGGAGAAGGACTTTCAGTTGCCTTCAAAGGGGTTCTTGCAAACCATCCGACGAGATCAGGAGGGAAAACCAGGGCATCGCCCAGACTGTCATCAGCAAGGGAGGGGAGATGCTGACCTCGACTGTTGATATCGTCGGGAGGTGGAAGAAACACTTTGAGGAACTCCTAAACCCGACAGATGCTCCCTCTGAGGAGGAGGCAGGGCCGGAGTGTTCTAGGTTGTCAGAGCCCATCTCCTTAGCGGAAGTCCTTGAGGTCGTCCAGAAACGAAACAGTGGCAAAGCACCAGGAATGCACGAGATCCGCCCGGAAATGCTGACAGCCCTGGATGTTATGGGACTGTCATGGCTGATTCGCCTTTTCAATGTCACGTGGGTGTTTGGAACAGCACCAGTGAATTAGCAGAGAGGTATAAGGGTTCTCATCTTTAAAAAGGGGGATTTGAAGGTGTGTTCCAACTACCGATACATCACTCTCCTCAGTCTCTATGGGGAAACCTATGCCAGGGTGCTGGAAATGAGGATCCAGCCGATTGTCGAACCTGAGATTCAGAAGAAACAATCCAGATTCCGTCCTGGCCGCGGACCAACGCAACAGCTTTCTACACTCTTACAGATTCTTAAGGGGTCATGGGAGTTTGTCAAACCAGTCGACATGTGTTTTGTGAACTTGGAAAAGGCTTATGATCGTGTGCCTCGAGGGTTTCTACGGAGGGTACTGTGGGAGAACGGGGCACCGAGGTACGTTATTGCGGGCCATTCGGTCCTTGTACAACTAGAATGCGAGCTGTGTTCGCATCCTTGATATGAGATCAGGGCGGCGCGGTGGCCCAGTGGTTAGCGCTGACGCCTCACAGCAAGAAGGTCCCGGGTTCGAATCTCTCGGCTCGGGTGCCTTTCTGTGTGGAGTTTGCATGCTGTCCCCGTGTCCGCGTGGGTTTTCGCCGGGTACTCCGGTTTCCTCCCACAGTCCAAAAGCATGCTCCTGGATAGGTTGATTGGCTCACAGACTAAAATTGTCCCGCATTGCCCGGCGATGGACTGGCGTCCCGTCGTCGGGTGTATTCCTGCCTTACGCCCTGTGTTTCCGGGATAGGCTCCGGCTCACCGTGACCCTATATAGGATTAAGCGGTTTCAGATAATGAGATGAGAGAGATGAGATGAGGTTTCAGATAATGAGATGAGATATGAGATCAGCCCGTTTGCAGTGGCCATTGGGTTCTGCCAAGGGTGTGCCTTGTCTCTTATTCTGGTCGTTATTTTCATAGACAGGATATCAAGGCGTAGTTGAGGAAGCAGCGGGCATCCAGTTTTAGGATATAAAGGTGGCATCTCTGCTTTTTGCAGATTATGTACTTGTGATACCCGGCGAAGAACCCTCTCTTCACAAGAGTCGAACTCGTTCCACTGCCAGTGTATCGGGTTCTGACGCACGCGGGCGACCACGTGGCGCAGGCTTCTTAACTGTCCAGTAGCGACAGCATGCACGCCAACACTCATCTAGCGAGCAGACCAGCAGAGGCTTCTGAGGTTTTAGATACTTTATTAACTAACACAACACCATGCCAGGGTTACACCGCACATCTACGCCTACCCTCCCGTGCTTAGCTCTCTCACTGCTTAATCCAACTGGGTGCATGTTGACGCAGGTTCCTCACCATTTCCCCATGGCAACTCTCGCTTTGACGCTTGCGTACACCACTTTAAATCCTCTCAGACCACCACTCCCGGTCTCGTCTGACGTCACCCAGTCATGCGATGTCATCCCATGTCTGTTAGCCACTTAGAACTGACCCATGGCCACGCCCAATTGACCCGGAGTAACCTGTTACCATGCACTCAGCCTACACATGCGAGGCTTGGCACCACAGTTTCGCCTCCCGGCGGGGAAAGTTCCCTTGGACCTTTCACCGCCGTCACACCAAGACTCACGCCGCACCACCGACTCGTCGTACCACCAACTCACGCCACATCACCGACTCGCGCCACACCACCGACTCGCGCCACATCACCGACTAGAACCACACCACCCATTCGTGCCACACCAACTGACTCGTCGTACCACTGACTCGCGCCACACCACCGACTTATCGTGCTCTCCCCGACTCACTCCTGCCGCCGGCATCTACACCGCTCCCGGGGTTCCCTGTGGGGCAGGGCACCCGAAGGCCCCCCCCCCTCCATACGCCCTCCCTCCCGCGGTCTCCCTGCCGGCCCCTACACCGCTCCCGGGGTTCCCCGTGGGGCAGGGAACTTGAAAGCCCCCCTCCCACACACCCCTCTCCCGCAGTCTCCCTGTCGGCACACAGGGGTCTCGTTGACTCTGACTTCTTTCTGGGGTTCAACGAGCTGGGAGCCCTCGGAAAGAGAGTCCCCCATCACAGCTCCGCTCTAAGGAGCTGCCCACCGATGGCTCCGCCCTGGGGAGCCGCCCACTGACGGCTCCGCCCTGAGGAACCACCTCCCCGTGGCTCCTCCTCTGCAACTGGGGGCATCGGCTCCACCCCTCGTTACAGGGCGGGGCACCGCGCTCCTCCGCTCTGCGTCACCTAAATGGCGTCTCGCCGAGCCACACGGCTGACCCTTGGCCAACCTGATGCAGCAACTCGACTCACTGGACGTGCCGCCAGCCACGTTGCGCAGCCACCTCCGCAGCGCGGAGAAATGGCGCGTGTTGCACTGTCACACCGTTTTGTCTTCATTGCGCCGCCTGCTCCACGACTCGCTCTCTCAACATCGCGCCGCTCGCTCCACTGCTGGCTCGAGCCGTGTTGCTGGCATCTGCTTATGCCACGCAGTCGCCGGCCGCTGCCGAACCAGTTGTGCGTGCTCGTGCCATCTCCTGCTGTGCCATCCCCCCCACGCATTGCCTGGCAGCGGCTCTCTCATACCGCGTCACCTCCACTGTGATGCTCGCTCCACTGCTGGTCCTGCTCGCTGTCCCCGTGCCGCCGGCCCTACCGTTGGTCTCCCCAGCTGCCACACGCCGCACCTCGTCACTGGCTCCACTGCTGGTCTTACTCGCTCTCTCCAACTGCACGCCGCAGTCGGAACCCCGCTCGCTGCAGTTTCCGGTGCGAGTCCCACTTCTGACACCAAATGTGATACCCGGCGGGGAACCCTGTCTCCACAAGAGTCAAACTCGTTCCACCACCAGTGTATTGGGTTTTGACACACGCGGGTAACCATGTGGCGCGGGCTTTTTAGCCATCCAGCAGCGAAAGTAAGCATGCCAACACTCATCCAGCGAGTAGTCCAGCAGAAGCTTCTGAGGTTTTTGATGCATTATTAACTAATACTTAACACAACACCATGCAGGGATAACACCACACATCTACTCCTACCCTCCCGCGCTTTGTGTTCTCACCGCTCAATACTGCTGGTTACATACTGACGTGGGATCCTCCTCATTTCCCCATGGGAACTTTCGCTTTCGTGCTTGCACACACCGCTTAAATCCTCCCAGACCCCCACTCCTGGTCCCGTCTGATGTCGCCCAGTCACACGATGTCACCCCATGTCTGTTAGCCACTTCGCGCTGACCCACAGCCACGCCCAACTAACCTGGAGTAACCTGGCGAACGACCCGACACCAGCATGAGCGTCACCGTGCACCCAGCCTGACACGTGCGAGGCTTGGCACCACATACTCATTGCTTCATCAGACTGTGATTTCCAGCGTGCACTGGAATGGTTTGTGGCCAAGTGTGATGCAGTGGGGATGATTGTCAGTTCCCCCAAATCTGATCCATTGTTCTCGTACAGAAAAAGGTGGCTTGCCCTCCCTGGGTGGGGAGTGAGCACCTGACCTAAGTGGAGGAGTTCAAGTATCTCGGTTTCGTGTTAACGAGTGAGGGTAAAAGGGAGTGTGAGATTAACAGATGGATAGGGGCAGCGTCTGCAGGAATGCAGGTGTTGTATCGGACAATCGTGGTGCAGAAAAAGATGCGCTGTTATTTCGCATTGAGAGGAGTCAGTTGAGATGGCTTGGGCATTTGATAAGGATGTCTTCTGGGTGCCTCCCTCTGGAGGCCTTCCAGGCACGGCCAACTGAGCGAAAACTCTGGAGCAAACACAGGACAGGTTGGAGGGATTATGTCTCTAAGCTGGCCTGGGAACGCCTGGGAATCCCCCGACAAGAGTTGGAGGAAGTTGTTGGGTAAAATGATGTCTGTGCAGCTTTGCTAAGCCTCATGCTTCCGCGACGCGGTCCCAGATAAGCGGCATGACAATGTATGGATGAATATCTATGTAATACGATCTATAGTCTCTGCTCACGACTGTGTGCTTAGATGATGGCTCGCTATTGACCTGTGTCAACTCAGTAGCGCTTCATTCTTCCTTTACTTCTAAACAAATGTTCATTTGCTTTTTTCACGTCCTTCATTAATTTATAGTCATTATTTTACGAAACTGATCTACTCTTATTGTTGACAAGCCGCTCGCTCCACAGCTCTGTGCAGCGCTTTGTGACCCTCGAGTGAAACGAGCTCTAGAAAAGAAAATATTATTATTATTAATTCATTATCAATACCCGCTTAATCCCGTACAGGATCGCGTGGAGGCCGGAGCATATCCCGGCAGACAGAGGGCGCAAGGCGGGAGAATACCCAGGATGTGACGCCAGTACAATACAGGGCACACTTTTTGAGACAATGCACTCAGCAGGCCAATCAACCTGGGCAACGGCGTGTTTTTGGAAGGTGGGAGGAAAGCGGAGTACCCGACGAAAACCCACGCGGGCAGAGTCCCGAACCGAAATTGTGCTTCTGTGTGTGAACTATTATTATAGTCGACCTTCATAGGTGCTCGCTAACATCACTTGACCCCACAGTCTGGTAAGGCTAGATGGGGAACCTTTGTCTTTATTATTATTACAGTCGTTTGTTGCCAATTCCTGTTCGGGGCTGCAATTTCCCACGCACGCCAGGTGGTGGCGCCCGCGCGTGACGTCACCGAGCAGTGATGACGTCACCGTGCGGAACCAGCATGGCCGCCGCCGCCCTGAGGTGAGGAGGAGTCGCTCCCCGTCTCCTGCGTCTCCTCCTCGTCCCCCC
>JAZEWT010000009.1:6809346-6819853 GCA_036362905.1 Mordacia mordax | reverse complement strand
CCCCCCCGCTCCAGAGAGGGTTGGTTGCGCAGAATGGGTTATGGACACTCGCGAGAGTAGTTTGTGACACACCGGCCAGGGTCAACTGAGCCGGAAACTGGTACCGTTAAGCTATTCAGACAAGAAATTGATTGAAAGTCGTGTATTTTAGTGTGTTCTTTCTTGTGGTCCATTATTCGTAGCCGTTTAAAAATATCGGCTGTCCGCACATCCTGCCACTTGAAGGCGGGTTGTGCCCCCTGCAGGCCTCGCTTAATTGCATCCATAACACGCCGCGTCGCGATCTCCCAAGCCCAGTTTATGGCCTCCCCCGTCCGGCGGCGCACGTGCGGAGGGAGGTAACATTTTGTCGCGTTGTCAGATTTGTTAAACAATCGAACCGGTAATCGACACGGACTACTATAGTTAAAACGTCGAATGTATTAATAATGACGGACATGTGGAGGTTTACATTTTTTAATTATTCATATGTAGGGTGATGTGTCATGAGTGAAGCATAGTTATTTGAGCACTTCCCTCCGCCTCCGCTTTAATCCACTCAGTCATGAACTAGACATAAATGCAGTAGCTGCCATATTTACAAGCGCAAATAGACTTGATATGTTTTAGACAACAGACCATAGATCCCGTTCGACTACAAGTCGACAGTCATGAGCGACGTTTGGTTTTGTTTTACCCCCTCGTCTCCACAACTCTGCTACGAGACGGATTCTCACTTGTAACTCGAGCAGACAGTAGTTTGAACGTCATTGCATTCTTGTGCGCCTTCACCTGGTAGTTATTTTGCGGTTCTGGAATTTGAGTAACACGATTGATCGCATGCAGAATGCACTGAAGGTATAGTCATGTTTGCTTTATATTTCTCAGTCAATGCGGCATCACCTGTGGCTTTTTCTCTGTTTGGACTCATACAACGAAAACAAATGCTTCCCTTTACTTTCCTTTAAATAGCAAATCTTAGAATTTAATTTATGCGTTTAATTCAATTGGCCAGTGCTTTCATTAGTGAACTTTAACCTCTCCAATCGTTAAGGGAGTTTCGAGATATCGCTTTGTGCAGAAAGCAGAATTGTATGTAAAGCATATATGTGCGTTTGTATGTGAATATTATCTAAATTTAACATTGAATCGTTAATACAAATGTGTATGTGAGTGCTTTGTACAGTAATACGTTTGTTGAATATTACGTTGTAATGTCATCTTAAAAGCCGTGTCATTTTAACTGACATGGCCGATAAGACATTGTTTTCTATTACAGAAGCTGCATAATTATTACAATTGCATTCTAATATGATATCTAAATCATTGGGCATACCAAAATGTTGTTAACTATTACATTGATACACATTATTTTTTTAATCCGCTAAGTCACAAATTGTTTGCTTACTCATACTTCACATAAATACCTATTTTTTTTCAAATTCATTTTTTGCCCGAGTAGCAAATGAACGCAGTTTTTTTTTCATGACGCTGATAAAATGTCTAAACATTTCTAACCAAACAGGATTTTTATGAGAATTTTAAACTGAGTGGCGGGACCACTTAAAACGTAAGAGCCTCTTGAAATGTCATTCCTGTAGCCGAGGCTTTTAAAACGTACCAACAGTAAATGTTGCTTTGAGAAAGATATGCCTTCGGTTGAGCATAATTGTACCCATCCCAGTCAAGGATTAGAAATACAAAAATACCCTGCCGAGAAAGGAAGCGTGTGTGTGTGTGTGCCCTTTGGACTTTACCAACGGGGTTTAAAGCATTCGCTAAATGAACATTCTAATGCTATACTAAGGAATTTTGTCAGGATGTCTAACTCATGACCTCGTATGAATCATTAATGCAGTTCTTGTTAAAACCATTGTGTTATGTTACAGCTCATGTGAAAGCTGTAAGAAAAAATCTTTCAGAATGTCATCACTGGAGATGTGTTAATTTAAACAGGTTACTACATACTTCGTTTTTATCATCTGTCAGTACCTAATTTGTGATTTTCATGATATGCGACTTAAGGAACGTCATTCTACCGTTAATTAAACTTAAATGTGGAAGTGTTATTGGCTAAACTAGGTTGAGAAGGAGTATTTGCAGTAAAGTCAAGTGCGTTTTCCACGAGTTACTAAGCGCTTACTCAGTGTTCGCTATTGGAAGATGTGCACCGCGTTTAGAATGTCCCACAATGTTAAAAATAGATTTCTGTCAACCACTGTAAATGTACAGATATAAATTCATGTTAATTTCGGTAACATGCTCTATTGAATATAATTCTGAATTACTGTCTCATCTCATCTCGTTATCTGAAACCGCTTCATCCTATATAGGGTCACGGTGAGCCGGAGCCTATCCCGGAAACACAGGGCGTAAGGCAGGAATACACCCGACGACGGGACGCCAGTCCATCGCCGGGCTGAATTACTGTCGTAATATGTAATTACTGTACAATAGTACATGCAACTATTACTTATTTGCACAAAACAACGTGACTTTTTCAAGGAAAGAACTGTATTACTGCACTTGAGTTTGTGTTAGGTCGCATTTATTGGAGGTTATATTCCAAATGTGTGATAGCTTTCAGGTTCATTCAAATGTAAATGCAATAGTTATGGCCAAATAACAGCTGCACACAAGTAGCGCTTCAACTGCTGGACAGCTAGTGACATGAAGATCATCATAGGATTTTCTAAAGACATAGTTTATATAGATGAATGCTCCTGATGAGCACTTTGCCAAAACCGCGTACACATCACGCGTCTGTTTACGGCTTCTGCTTGGCTCCAATGCAGGCTAGTTGAGGAAATAATGATTGCATTTATAGAGTGCTTTTCACCCGAGGGTCACAAAGCGCGGCACAGAGCTGCAGTGAGAACGGCGCGTCAACAACATCGACACAAGAACAGAAAATCAGCAACGATGCAATTTTTTGGGTTTTTACAGTAGTCTACTGTGAGCAAAGTAATAAAGCTTGTAAAATTGTTGAACGTTTATTGAATGTTTTGCAATAATATAGCGATCCAACAGTGTTAACCTGTTTTAAAATTAGACTATTGCTTTGTAATGATTTAGGTTTTCTCGGCTCAGTGTATGATGATTGCTTCGAATAACAGCTCTTTTGTGATAGCTGCGTCGATCACTCCCCCTCATTTGTGCAATTTCGCCTCCCACGTTGGAGGCATCGTCACACACAGCACCTGAAGATGTCTTTAACGTATGAAGCGAAGCGTCGCGAAAGCGAGAGGGGGAGTGATCGACGCGGCTATCCCGAAAAAGCAGCTTTTCAAAGCAATCACTATTGCTTTGTTTTTATAACACGCGCTACATTAGCCTACGAGGTTATGACACATTTGTGATGTAGTGTTGGTGGTACAATTGCCCGGAATTCATTTTGGTTTGTCACGGCTTGCCAGTAAGATTGAAACTCTTTGTGCTTGGATGGTTAATCTAAGTACACAGCAGATTGTTGCAGATCCTGGGGCTACGTGGTGAACAGCAGAGGGTAAGTGTAGTGAAACCTAATGTGTTGTACTTCAGCGCTCGAACATCTGCTCTATGCAATCAATAACTCGGACTATACAACTGGTGATATCCAATCATACGGCACCTATAATGTGCAGAGAGGAAGGATACCCTCATCCAGCAGTGGGTTCATAAAGGCATGTGTATGCTCATGAGTTAATGAATTGTGCCATCATCGTCGGGAAACCGATTTATGTTAAGAGCTTGGTAACGATATCTGCCTTTGTTGTTCTATGTGCGTAAAGTTGATGTTCGTTTGTGTATGCGTGTGGTGTTGCCTGCTGTAGCACGAGTGCCTTTTCACCGACCCAGTCAGAGAGACCACATCGGGGCAGTGCCTCCTCGGGGTCTGGAGAGAGCCACTCGTCAGACGGCAGAGTGAGTGCTATGAGTCGTGATCACAAAACCACAACCGTAAAAAAATCTCTGAGCACTTTGTATCACGAACCATCTGTAATCTGACTCGTACTTTGATTTTGTATCCCGTATGATCTTTAGAGCGCTTTCACAATGTTACTTTTACTTCGATTTACAAAGTTAGTTTTGCCAGTTTTTCACAGGCACTAAATTTACATTTAGCCATAAACAGCCTTTCACCATAGCCTATCTTGGTAAACTACAGATAATTATTTTTGGTACTGCAAATGAATGTTCTTGACATGAGCATTTACAGACTTGTCACACATAGGTATATCTCTGTTGTTAATGTAAATTCAGTGGTGTAAGTATTTACTGTTGTCATTGTTTAATTTAATTCCAAGGGATTTAAGAAATATAACTTCACAATGCATTTACAACAGGCTCCTCTTTGGTAAGTTCTGGTCATTAACACTACTTCTGCTGAACATTTGTTGTTGTTGACATGCCGTTCTCCCCACATCTCTGTGCAGCGCTTTGTGATCCTCTGATGAAAAGTGCTCGAGAACTGCAATTATTATTATTACAGCTCTGCAAGCAGCTTGATTTAGCAGTTTATTGCAGACAACTGAGGGATAACCTGTCTTCTTGAAAATTATTCTTTATTGCTTTAATACAGATAATTGGATGTAGAGTTCTATGGCCAGTGAGTTGGCTTTTGAATAACTTTTTCAGCATCATACTTCATTGTTTCGAGTTACACATTTTGCAAATTCTGCTAATTATATCGTCCTCGAAGAATAATTACTGCTTTTATAACCCACAATAATACTCTTATATAAAAACATATATATTTTTAATTTCACAGTTTATGTGAAGAATAATGCAATAATTGAGAATCCAGGTGTTTACTTGTGAATGCGCATATATCTTGTATAATCACATTTTTAAAGGTAATAATCAGAAGATGAACTAATAATAAACATTTACAATGTTTATTTTTAGCAGCAAATCCCCAAAATTATGCATCACACATAGCAGCAGAAGTTTATTTCAAAAAGTTATGTCTTGCATATGCTTTGTAATAATGTGTTGTTTCAAACCATGGAAGCATGTGAAATTATACTTTTAAAATACTGTACAACAGTGTCCAGTCCTGACAGTCACAAATTTTTGAAATCTATGTATTACTGTACCTACATTTCAATAGAAATTCACTCTTTTGATATTGGCAAAAAAGCTGTTTTCCTTCAAAGATTAACTGGTGCCTGTGGCAGGGTTCCAAGTGTTTTAGGATTTTTAACAGAAAACCAATTCATGCGCTGTCTGCAATGTTACGTTACTGTCTGGGTGTCTGTGGCTAGTCTTCAAGTTCCGAATGGTACACTGACTTTCTTGGGCATGTTAATGAATACAGTGTGGGCTGTGTTGGCTATTTTCAGCACAAAGGAACAAAATGTAGCCTTTCTTTTGTAAAGCAACTGATTTAATATGATGGAAAAACTCGGCATCAGTCAATAACACTGCCTTTGATGTCACATGTACAGTAGATGACAATGTAAAATAGGTAATGTATGCGAGTCATTTTTAAATGTCCAACTCTCTAAGATATATATAGTTGGTCGATATTTATAATAATAATAATAAAATTAGCATTTCTAAAGTGCCTTTCACTTGAGGGTCACAAAGCGCTGAACAGAGCTATGAAGAGAATGCTATGTCAATCAGTAGTTTATGAAGTTCATGGTGGTTTAATATATCATGGGATGTAAATGAGCCTGAATGCTTTACAGCGCCTTAAGTTTCTTGAGCAAAAACCCACATAATCCTACGTTTGACTGGACCTTCCAAAATATTTGCCAATGTACCGCATATTTTACAGTAATTTTATGCTTGTTTCACTTGTGTTTAATTTCCTTTTTTTTTGCTCGTATGTACTTGGTGGTGGAACTGGAGCCAAACACAGTGCTGGCTAAAAAGCAGGATTTACTGTTCAGGTGTGCCGAATTAGTTTGGATGATTCCTACAGGGCAAATCCACATGGTGTTGGTATTTTGGCCCCACTTTCACCACCGTTTACACATTCCATTAACTTATACGTAATGTAATTCTGCTTTTGCTTGAAACTCGCTTCTTTAAAAATATTTGTGCCCACTATTTGAAAATTATTGTACACATCAGGCGGGGTTTAGAATTGTTTCAGACCTTTATGGGTTAACTCATGACCGCATCACCCCAAATATGCTCAATCTCGTCACATCTCGGAAGTTAAGTTGCTATGAATCTGTTTGGATTGCTATGGGCTACTATGGGACTGTTTTTAGCAATGGAGAGTACAGCATACTCCATTATTATACTGTACCAATATTTGTGCTTCCTGCCTTCACCAACCAACACGAACAAGTATGGTCAAACAATTTCACTGACCTGCATCATTCAGCCGTGTACATAAGTCCAGTTGCTTCAAGAATTGAAGACTTAATTCTGTTATATTGAGCTTGTCATGTAAAAATTATTGGGTTGCATTAAAAAAAAACCCATCAGTGGATTAATAATTGTAATTCATAATGAAATTATGACGAAAATGCCATAGGGCGGAAGTGTGGCACTGTCGAAATACTTTTGCCTCCTAGAAAGAAGAACCTAAGTTCAATTCTTGACTCTCTTCTACTTGGGTATCCTTTGGGTGTTTTAGTTTGTTTCTGTAGCTTCAAGTGCAATTATTATTATTATTAAAATGTAACTGGTACTGGCCAAAAACCCAAATGATGAAAATGTACCTACAAGTTACTCAATTGATATTATACATAGCAACATCACCTCCTTCCACGAAAACTGTGCGACTTTCCTTAAAAAGAGTCATGAGTCAGTGAGGATTTCATTGGTGAACAAATATAACAACAATAAAGGAGACTTGCCTGCGATTGGGGTCAGGCCAGTGACATGGTTATTATTCACCAATTCAGCTGTTTGTTTTGCTCATCCCCACTTTAACCCTGTATCCCTACTCCCTGACCTCTGATCCTTCCCCACGGCCCCTTGCTTCTGGTGTCCCAGATGAAACCCCCTCCTCGGGGACACGTCCGCTGGCATTCGATCGCGACTCCGGGCCTAGCCACACTCACCGCTCACTCCTCTCACATGCAGGTTTATAATCAGGGATTTGTCAAGTCTATTCTCAATTCTTTCATTTTTCTGCCAGCCTTGTGTTGCGTTATATTTGCTTCCGCTTTGCAGAGTTAAATGGCAGATTATTTCATGCATGCGCTTAAGCTCACCCAGTCTCTTGCTTTTAACATTCAAGTTATAGTTTTGAAAAAAAAAACCTACTGTGATGAATTACAGTTGTGTACTGTAGAAAAGCGGTGCGCACACGAAATTTCAAGTAGTGTACTTCTGTCTGCTTCTGCAGCCTTGTTTCCCACTGTCTTATGATTAATCAGATGTTTAATATATATTTCACTGTGTTTAATTTTGTTTGTCACAAATATATAACCAATAAAACATTGAACATTTGAATGTGATTAACGTGAGAAACCTGTAATTTGTGCGACAATTGAGTCGTTATTGAAGTGGTTTCGGCGCGTGCGTGTTTTCATCTGCAGCCATTTGACGGCAATGGGGGCTCGATCACCAAAGACATGGCACTGCTTCCTGGAGAATCTGTGAAGGCTGAAGGTGAATTAATGTATTACGTTGCATTTCATAAATGTTTCTGCAGCTGAACACATACTGGAGGGTACGCCATTGTTGCCAGGAAAAACACGCATGTACAAACAAGAAAAACAGGTTTTGTAAATGTTGGCGTTCTTTCCGAGTTAAAGGTGTTACCAAATTTATTGTATGTTTTAATTATTTACCATTTACATGTTGTTTCTCATGTCAACGCACTTTTTTGACAGAACCGGGTGTGACTTACCTCTGTCCTTATGCTGGCAAACTGCGTGGGATACTCGTCATCACCAGCTACCGGCTATACTTCCAGAGTAAAGAGCGGGTAAGGGGGGGGGGAGCTCTTTTTTTTCGTGGAACATCTTTCGCACCGTATGTAGCCGACCGCACTAATCAGAGGTGCTGGGGAGGAATGAGGCTACATGCAAACAGTGGTCCTAAATATATAAGTTTTCAGTTTTCTGCCCGCATATGAGACATACATTTCAATGTCAAACATCACTGCGGGACTGAGGTGTGGTCGGATATATGAATATATCGAGTTTGTAAGTCTGTAAAATGACACTATGCACTAATAGGTTACTGGACATAAATGAAGTGTGAGCTGCTTTAAATATGGGGGAATTTGTTTCGATGTGTTGAGTACACTCAGTAAACGTATGCGAGATTAATACAACGCTTTGTGTAAAATAGGCAGATTTTGGAATTTCTTTTAAAAAATGGCAGTTACGCAAATGAAAGCACATCTATTGTTTTGGGGTTCTGCAAATCAGTCGTCATGGCGTATTTTGACTTACTCTACTACAGTCGCAACTGAGGCCATTATAGTAGCATTGTTTCTAGTTATTGATGCCGCCAATCACGTGATGCTTTTTTTAAGAGACATACCAGAGATATCAAAAGTTTTGCCAAAGATCTAAAACTTTAAATAAGTGTTTTTCTATGGATTAGCACACTCAACAAGCCTATAAAGATGTATCTGAAAATAATTTGCAGCTCCTTTTCTGTACGTATCCCAGGGGTCTTTTAATAACCTATAGAACTTGAATGCTTCCGTTTTAAATCGTTGATGCATATCGCAGTGTCTGGTTAAAATATGCTAGAATTTTATTAAGCTGATGTTTGGCAAAAACGCTAATACCTTCTACAGGAAATTCTGATGTGAAGGGGTTGAGCCCAGTGTGTTTTTTCTAGGATCAACTGGGTGCGATTTTCCATTTAAGGTTTCAGGAAATGCCATGGGGAGGCACTTGCCATATGCTGCGCTAGGCCACCCACCCTGATCACGTGCCATTTATGGCTTCAATGTATACACGACGCTCAGCAGAATGAATGTTTTCAGTCAGTGAAACTGGGTTACTGCGTTAACGTGAGTGCCTATGCACGGTGTTTAGGAGGAGGAGGGCTCGCCCTTTATCCTGGATGTTCCACTGGGGGTCGTGAATCGCATCGAGAAGGCCGGAGGGGCTTCAAGTCGAGGAGAAGATGCTTACCGCTTGGAGGTCACATGCAAGGTATTCCAAATACTTAACTTGGTATCCTGTTCTCTGGGTTTGAAATAGATTCTGCATGCTGGAAACGATTGTCTCATGACCTGACCCAGACCAGCGACTATCTAACCTGAATCTGCTACTTGTTTCGGCACCAACTACTTACCTGCAACCCCACCTGCTCCAATTAGACTGATGACCTGACCCGAATCCACACATTTCCTTCAATATCCTCACTTCTTCGTAAGCTTTGTGATTCTAATTGTTAAAGCACTAACTTTCAATTAATGTTAAGTGCCTCTGCTCCTTCAAACTTCATGGCACCTTTTGTTAATTCTTCAAATAACACATACTACACAGTGTCTTTTGTGTAGCAATGCATGTTAACTTTGTTTGCCACGTGTTATTAGCTCTACTCTGTAATGTGTTTGACCGCATTGGTTGACATTTGAAACACATCTGTAAGAAAGGGATTTACATGTTCTCTCTGTGCCGATGTGGGTTTTTGCCAGTTACTCTTTGTTTATCCCACAGACCAGACAAATGCTGCCTAGTTTAATGGGTCCGACTAAATTGCCCCTGTTGCCTTGCAATGGACATGTCCCATACCGGGCATAGCCCTACCCTGTCTGCTGGTGAAGGCTACGGCCTCCCACAACCTTGTATAGGGTTAAGCGGGTACTCAAAATGATTGCATGTGAATAAGTTGGGAACAATTTTGACACAGTCCTTGGCTGTTGCTGGAATGTTGTCGCATTCGACCATATGTTTTCCTCAGCTCGGAGCACACGTGCATCGCTGCTTAACTGGTTTATCCACGAACGGGCTTTCCACGGGTAACATTACGATCAACGCGACCTGCCATCGATGTGACCCGAGCCTGAACCGAAAGCCCTAACTACGGCCACATTCCAGCCCGCTTTGCCAGTGACCGCTGAGTGCCTAACCCAATACAAAACGCTAGCTTGAAGTACAGTGTGGGCAAGTAGCCATGGAGATGCATCCAGAATGGCATGTTGAAAGTCCGTGAGGTGAAAGAATATTTTTGGAGTGAGTTCATCGCATTAATAATGCTCCCCAGCCATCTACTTGTGAAGCGTGCTCATGCTTCGCTGCCTACCAAAGGAAAAATGTGTTCCCTGTTTCTTTTTGTAAAGGCCCAATTGTGTAAATGTTCTATTAAACCCACACTAGGCATAACATGACTTTAATATCAGGTTGTAATAATTATAGTTAAATTATGTGTTTGCATTTTGGCACGTCCAACAAAAAGCACAGTCATCTTTCAGTGTTCCTTCAGTATCCCTATGAGAAAGTAGATTATTAATTTTTATTACCCACCAATATTGCTAATATTTATTATTCGCATTACATAATTAATTTAAGGAAGTTGGACAGACCTGGCAGACCCAAACGTATTGTGAGGGTTTGTTGGGAACGTCTGGCTGAGCCCTCTGTCAGAGAGGTCTTCAACTCCAACCTCC
>JAZEWT010000009.1:6791833-6808089 GCA_036362905.1 Mordacia mordax | reverse complement strand
TCTGGGGTGAAGGAAGTCTGGGCATCGCTGCTTAGACTGCTGCCCCCGCGACCCGGCATCGGATAAAGCGGATGAAGATGGATGGATGGATGGATAATTAATTTAGCAAAAACTAGATGTTAAATTCGTAGTTACATGGAATTGAATGCCGTATCCTGAAAAACATACAAATTTGGATTTAAAAGTGCAAGAATCTCCTGAAATGATCATGTGTATATTGATGGCCCTTTTGTCAATCCTTGAGTGGATTAGAGGTTATTTGATAGTATATCATCATGTTAATGAGTGTGAGTTGGAGATGTGGAGCGTAGATGTGGAAGCATAAAAGTTTAGTTCAGCAGTGGATTTTGCTGCACCGCCCTCTGCTGGCCATGCAGCTCCGCAGCAGTCTACACCTGTTTTACGCTGAGAGGTCGTTCATCCAAGCACTAACGATACTCCAAGCAGTGTCGATGCTCGACCCGCGTTACCGAGATTTGATCATCGCTGACCTGCCTGTGTTACGGGTTACTAAATGTCATCGCACCTTGGTTGCAGTAGTTTTGATGGCGTGGCTTTTTTCTTGACTTTCCAGCCTCGTGCCCTTTACTGTTTTTTTTTAATCCACAGGATCTGAGGAACCTACGTTTTGCTCACCGGCAGGAAGGCCACTCTCGCCGTAAGGTGTTTGACACCCTGGTGAAGTACGCGTTTCCGCTCTCACATGGCCTGGTGCGTACCTTGGCATTTTTGTGTATTCGTGCTGGTTCGTATGTACGGTGCATGTTTGGTTAAAGTTCAACATTGTTAATGCTTTATGATCGTACACTATTGATTTCATTATGTCGTGTGTGATCGACTTCATAATGTTACTATACAAGTTTTAAGTGTGGCTGTATCCTGATTTAAAGCAAGTAGTTTATTAGTGCTTTATTACCTGGCTCTTAAAAAAAATGGCTGATTTTTCATAGGGCAAAGGTGCAGTGTGTGTTTTGTTGTTGATTTGCCATTCATATGTTGTTATTGTCCTGGCACACAGCTTTGTGAAGCACTTTGTGGCACCTTGATAATAATAATTATATTTATAGAGCGCTTTTCACCCGAGGATCACAAAGCGCTGCACAAAGCTGCAGCCAGAATGGCACATTAACAACAACGGCATTAAAATGGAATATAAGCAACAATAACATGTTTTTAAACCACATGGTTTTATTGATATTTTTTTCAGTTTTCACTCTGTGTTTATACTTATTTCATGAAGTTCAATTCATACAATAGAGAAAACATTGGGGCAATGCTTTAACAAGAAAAATAAAATAATCAGTTTCATTTTAAAAGCAAGCCCTCATGTTCTGTTTCCGGAGTTGTAGCACTGCCAACACAGTTTTGCTTCTGGTTTGTCGAGCTGATGACTGCCACTGTCGGAGTTATTTTACAGAAGGCGTTCAGGCCCTGTGATTGAGGAAATGTATCACAACTGTGCTTTGGGCTGTGTGGAACATTGTGTTGGGTTAACGTCACTCTAGAACACCACTGACAGATGCTGGCCTGCACCCAAGCTGCAGTCACAAGCCTTAGCAGCCTTCACGCCTTTGGGGAATGTTCCGCATTGGCATCGCAGTTTGTTCATATAATATGAGGCGGCCAACGTAAAATGTCAGGTTAAAGGTAAAGGTGCAGCTTTGCAAATTCTTGCTCACACGTCTGCTGCTTGTAAGAGCATCCACCAGAGGGAGCTTTAAGGAGCCCCCATTATAGGGTATTTTGGCATACTCTTCCACTCTGCCAGACATCGAAGAAATGGTAGAAGTGCCCACACTTTACCCCACCCGTGGAAGCAATCACCATGCATCGAGCCGTGAAAACCTACATCAGTACAACATGCCCTTAGTTCCAGGTTTTGTGCTGGTAGAATGAGCATGCGACTCCTGGGTTAGTGTGCTAGACGTTACACCATACCAGAATCACTGTCATCTTGTCATTGGCCAAAAATTTACATTAAAAAATAATTAAATGTTTTTTTAAATTAAGTCTATAGTCACAATTGTTCATGGGAGCATCTGATTGTCCTCTACATTTTTTAATACTCTGCAAATCACTGACATGTGTGACATTTATTACTTGTTTTTGTGTACGGCAGCGGTTGTTTGCATTCGATTACAAGGAGCGGTTCCCTGAGGATGGCTGGAAGATTTATGACCCTGAAAAGGAGTACAAGCGACTGGTAAGGCAGTAGATGCAGGCGTGTGATATCAGGAAGCAAACGGTGGAGTGTTATTTTGCTTACATGTTTGTCATTCATATTATTTTTGCACTCAAGAGTTGTTCCGTTTAAAACAATGTTGAGGAAATGTGGATGTGGTGTGCTACTATTTCGTAAGCTTTTTTCTTCCTCTTTAACAAAAAATACTTCCTGTTGTAGGCTACCACTTGACTGAAATTAATAGTTAATGTTAGAGAATTCCTCTCCACATCTGCTCCTTGGAGATAGCCATGTTGAGCATTCCTCCTTTAATCATTGCAATGTTTCACCTCCCACGTTGGTGGCATCATCAGGCGTTTTAACTTTATCAACACAGTTAATGTACGTTAATGTAGAAGTGGAGGAAATGCCTTGCACAACTGCTGGTGGAAGTGTCTGTGCTAAAGCATGCTTCGCGAATTTGCGTGTCATCCTTACGCAGGGGCATGCTCATATTTCTTCTAGCGTTCCAATTTGATTATGTGTACTGCCGGAAAGAGCTCAAGGAAGAGCCTAACCAGAAGATATTTGACCGACTCTTCCATTGTAGCCAGACATCTGTGAAGAGGGGGGGGGGAGGCGGAGGGTAACCACACGTTACCCCACCATACGTGCACTGCCGATAGACTTAATCCTAAATTGTTGTCTTAACAATACCTTGGGTGTACAGTGTTGATGTATTTTTGCTGACTTACAAATTGCAGTTAGTTTTAAAACAGATACTGCTTATCTATGAGCACAGTGCCAGCATTTTAAAACCACCTTTTGTTTTTTAGTTGCTGGAAACATTTATTTTATGAAAACACAAGTCTTTGCAGCACATGTAACCTTATCATGAACAAAACACTTCAAATGGTCGATTGTCCCTTATCTCATGTGGAGTTATGAAATTAGGAAATTGATATCAACTATTGTTTTGGTACTCCACTTAGTTTACATAATTATTTTTATGTTTTTCACCATTTGCGATGCAATTTCAAATAAATATATTTTGTGTGTGATGAGTTTGCATTATATACCAGAAGTAAAATACCAACTTGTTATATACAAGTGTAAAAATAAAATGAAAATAATTATTGGGGACTTTTTGCCAGTGTATATATGTAACAAGTTGAAAAGGGTTTTTGCCATTTCTGGCAATAATGCAGGTGTTAAGATCTTTAAACACCAAAATAGACACATTTCATAAAGTGTCTAGTTTGCAAAAGCCACACATACGTGTGGCGAAATATGCAAACAGGAAGCTTTAATAACATATGCGTTGTCCTTCAAAAACTGACTGACATGGCTTTCTTTTGAGCCTGATTGTCAGTGTTAGCCAGATGTTTCCACAAGGCTTTTCAATGTAACATCTGTCTAACACTGACAATCAGGCTCAAAAGAAAGCCATGTCTGGTGTAGGCCAATCAGTTTGAAAGACAATGTATATGTTATCAAAGCTTCCTGTGTGCAATTATTTCGCCACAAGTATGTGTGGCTTTTGCAAATTAGACACTTTGTGAAAGGTGTCTGTTTTGGTGTTTTAAGATCTTAACACCTGTATTATTGCCAGAAATTGTTTAAACCCTTTCTATTTGTAAAATAATCATTATTCATCTCATATTACCATTTTATGTGTATTTTTGCTTTTATTTTACGACTTGGTGTAGTCTTCTTTACTATGTTAGCTAAAATTGAACATTGTCATGGTAAGACTCAGCCGTATGTTATTTAGTTCTGTGCACTGCTGGATGAAGGCCTTCCCACTTCCGCAGTAAGTCGAACAATTCAACATTAGTTTATCGCTTGCATATGTAAAAACAATTAGATCTATCAATGAGAGCAATTTATTAATATATTTATGTAGGTTTTTACAGCTCGATGTATGGGAATTGCTCTGACGTTTCATCTCTTACCTTTGCTCTTTAAGCTGCCTCCAGCATGGGATATGAAACAATGTGACGTAGAGAGGACAAATGCTCGCAACAGCTATCCCGAAAGAGCAGCTCTTAAGAGCAATTCTTAATTGATTGAGAAATGTAACAACAAATCAATTTCTATTTATGAGTAAGTCAAACTCCGTGTTTGGTTTGCATGGTGTATGTACGGTTTTGTGCACACGCAGGTAGTCATTCCTGCACACCTTCGTTGATGCCGATATGCTTTGTGAATGTGTGTGTGTCCAGGTCCAAGGCTCGAACGACCCACCGTGGAAGATTTCGACGTTGAACGAATCGTACGAGTTGTGCGACACCTACCCGACGGTTTTGATAGTGCCACGCAACGTGACGGACGAAGACCTGCGTCGCACCGCCGCCTTCCGCTCGCGGGGACGCCTGCCCGTAAGTCCCAGGAAGCCCACGATGGTGGATGGGGGTTGGTAGTACTGTTTTTGATATTGCAGAAATGCTGGGTAATTGTTCCTTGGGTTCACAGGAAAACAACGTGTATGACTGAAAATGTATGGGATGGACGAGGATGGTGCAGTAGATGATGAACCATGCTCTGGATTTGGCGACTCGAGTTTTACTCTTGTAAACGAAATCAAGGCAGTGGCGATAGATGGACCAGTGTTGGGGTTCTCTCTTCACCAACCCACACTCACCAGCGTAATGGAGTAAAATCAAGCAACCTCTATGGCTTATACGGTTTGGGGATGCCCTTCATCTGGCAGTGGATTGACTGGATTGAGAGAGTAGTAATCTGTGGGTCAAATCTTCACCCGAACCACACATGATTTGTTGAGTCCTCCATATGCTCAACAAATGATGTATTTATATCTGAGTTACTGGCCGAGTCACCTGTCAGCAATGCTTCCCATAATACTTGTAGGGAGTTTCATAGTTTGTACTGTATTTTTTATATTGCTACCATGATGTCCATCAGCGGCGATGAACTGACATCCCGTCGTCGGGTGTATTCCTGCCTTACACCCTGTGTTTCCGGGATAGGCTCCGGCTCACCGTGACCCCATATAGGATTAAGCGGTTTCAGATAATGAGATGAGAGATGAGATGTCCATCAGTAGACGAGTGCAGAGCTTATGTTGTAGCGCCACCTTGTGTCTGCAATATTTTAGCCAAGGTTACGTCCCGCGTTAGAATAGTTAAGCATTTCACACACGCCGCGCTCTCGCACAACATTCGCATAACGCCCCTGCTCTATCGCTGTACCTAAAGCCTGGAATGCTCTCCCGTGTGAACTGCGCCAGCCCAAATCTCCCATTGCTTAAAACACCCCTCAAAACTCACCAACACGCACTAATAACTCCGAAATCAGGCTTCGCACCTTTGAATTTGTAGAAGGCACACGCTATTCATAAAGAATGTACTGGCTGCAAATTGAATTGATTATTCTTTACTAAGTGTAGCAATATTGTTCTTGGTTGGTTCGTTGTCTGTATCGGGGCTGGTGGGCTTTATGCTTATTGAGGACCAAATAGAACTTTCAAATGTCTGACAGGCCACACATTAAAACACACCTCAGTAATTTTATACTAAATCAGCTGGGCTTGAAATATGAGCAACTAAATCTTGTTAAAATTTAACACGGCTATAGGTAGCATGTAGACATGTTAAAGTAATAAATTGGAGGTCAGTGGGTTAAACAGCTTCTAAGTTATGGATCTTTAAAGGCGTGACCTCATTCGTAGGAATAATACTAATTATTCGTTGTTTAAGCTATTCAGATTAACGTTATGGATAATACGTGGACACCATGAAGTGGTTGTGCTTGATTTTTTTATATAGTTTTTAACAATGTTGTATTGGGTAGGGAAATTCTGTTTTACATAGTTTTTTAGTTTAGCACTCCTGCTTGGGTTATCCTTTGTGAGGCAGGCCTTGGGGGGAGGTTGGATACTTTTATCAATCCGTCTAAAGCAGGGTGGCGTCAGGAAGGGCATGCAGCCATAACATTTTGTTGCAATTCCCCAACCATTGGGGGACAACCAACCAAACCAGATCAGCCTGGATGGTAACCATTTAAACGGTTTTAGTGTGTGCATATGTTAGTTTCATCACTGCTCAAATGCCGTGTCGCCGCGCCAGCAAACGGTGACCGATTTCCCGCCGGGACCGACTTTTGCGCAGGTGCTATCTTGGCTGCACCCCAGGAACCTGGCTTCACTGACGCGCTGCAGCCAGCCGCAGGTGGGAGTTAGCGGCAAGAGGAGCCGGGAGGACGAGCGCTACCTGCACATGATCATGGAGGCGAACCTGAGCCAGCCGCGGCGCCTCACCATCTACGACGCACGCCCAGGCGTCAACGCCATCGCCAACAAAGTGGGAACTGGCAGGGCTCATGTGAAGCTTTTTTCTTTTAATTTCAAGCGTGCAAAGATTTGTTGAGTTGGCGTGATTGTTCTGAGTGTGCTGCTGCAAAGGTGTCACGAAGTCGATCAATGTGTATCGTATTTTAAAAGATAAAAAGCTGTAATGATGTAGGTTTTCACGGCTCGATGCACGTTAGAGGCATGAGGATGCCTCTAACGTGTGAGGCGAAACGTCGCGAGGAGAGGAGAGAGAGCCATCGACGCGGCTGTCCTGAGAGAGCAGCTTTTCGAAGCAATCATCAGATAAAAAGCTGTTCACCGACACGTTGGGTTTTAGTTTACTACACAGCAGTCACGATGTGGTGCAAATGAAGGATATTGTGTCCCTGTATCTTCTGCAGGCAAAAGGTGGTGGTTATGAGACGGAGGAGGGCTACCCGTTTGCTGAGTTTGTGTTCCTGGACATTCACAACATCCACGTGATGCGGGAGAGCCTGCGCAAGCTCAAGGAGCTGGTGTTCCCCAGTATCACCGAGACGCGCTGGCTTTCCAGTCTAGAGGCCACGCATTGGCTCGAGCACATCAAGGTAATAAGCTCTTTAAAGTCCTTAAAGTGCCTGATTGTTAATACTCATTGGTGGTATTTTGCCAGTAAATATCATAACTACATTCATACATGCATTATAATTTATATTGTTTTGAAAGAAAATATATTGGTCAAAATTTAAGTGGTTTAGTGGCCTTCATTATCTTTTAAGCATACTTAGAAGCCAGGGATGTACGACCATTTCGAGTACAGGCCATATGGAGACTGAGTTCTCCCTGCGCAAAGAGGTCATGTGAAAACCAGCCAACTCAGTGTCACATTAGCGTTAGCGGCGTCATGTACATCGTATTTACAAACGTGACATACCGCACCTGAGCCAGGAATCGAACCTAGTGATTCTTGCTGTGAGGCAGCTGTGCTACTCACTGCACCACCGTCTTAAGGTCTACAGAGAGCAAATTGAGGTGGCAATTGCCTCCAAGTTCACCCACCTCATTACTCTGCGCTCCTGTCAGGCTGTGCTGTCGGGCGCTATCCGGATAGCAGAGAAGCTGGAGATAGAGCGCACCTCGGTGCTAGTGCACTGCTCGGACGGCTGGGACCGCACGGCGCAGCTGTCGGCGCTTGCCATGCTCATTCTCGACCCCTACTACCGGACCCTGCGTGGCTTCGAGGTCCTCATCGAGAAGGAGTGGGTTAGCGCTGGACACAAGTTCCAACAGGTGATGGTCGTGATAGTGCATGCTTTTTACAACCAGAGCTTCAAAATGTTACTTCACAAAGTATCACTTGCTGCCGTGTATGATCTCACTACATAAATTAGGTTTTAGGCTTAGTTTTTGTTCTTGGTAGTGATCACTATGTATATATTTGTAAATGCATCTATGACTATGTTCTACAGTGTTGTTACATTTTCGATGTTTAATTTGCATTCTTGAATAAAGATTTTGACAATGTGCGGAATTTTCAACTTATATTTTAATAATCTCAGATAAATGTTTGTTTTTACAGCAGAAAATACCCAGTTAGCTCTGCAAGCTCTAGATGCAGGATTCTTGCGATATAACAAACGTTTAAATTGACTCCGCAATATGTAACGCACTCAGTTCCACGCCTGGTCACGAATGCAACACGGATACAGAGGTGCAGTATCCGTGTCTCGTTCGATTCCGTGGCGAGGTAGCCACGGAATCGAACCGTTTCTGGCAGGACTTTCCATCACGTGCATATGTTACCGCTGCGCCACCCTACCTGTAACGTGCAGCTAACTCAGATGTGTTGCCAACGAATGTGTACAGAGACTGGGACACGGAGACAAGAATCACGCGGACTCGGACCGCTCACCGATTTTTCTTCAATTTGTCGACTGTGTGTGGCAGCTAACGAAACAGGTACAATCACCACAACACCAGCACCTGTAATGTATTATTAGTCAACTGTGTGCTTTACTTAATTGCCCCGGTGCCCTGCGATGGCCTGGCATCCTATTCTAGGTATAATCCCTGCCTTACATGGCATGTCTGCCAGGAACGGCTCCACCCCCCTCCCCGCGACCCTATACAGGATTAAGCGGGTACTTATGATAAAAATATGCATGCTTTATGTATATAAATTGACTTCAAGATAACTTATAAGTTCTTCTGGAGTATGGAAAGTTTACGTGCTGTTATACTTGGTTTAAGTTTTTGAGCCATGTGATTGCTTCGAGAGAGGTGCGACTACTTTTGTCCAGTCTGCTGGAGAGAGAGCGTAGAATGCGATGTGGTCCATTTAGTGGTTTGGGTGGCTGCAGTCACTGCACTGTGGGTCATCTTACTTCCCACTTGTTGGAGGGGTGTGCGCAATAACCGGTTGCTGTCCCGAAGAGTTTGATGTCGCCACCAGTTTTCTTGGCAGATCCGAGCTGTGCAGAGCAGTGGTGGCGGGGGGTCCTCAATAAGACTTTTACTAGGAACCTCAGAAGTACTTCAAAGTCTTCGCCAGTGATTTTCAGCTGAACTTGCTTCAGTTGTCATGCACAGTCTTAGATTGGGTTCCACGATCTCAGGCTAAATTTAATTTAAAATAAACCCGTAAATTATGAGCATCTCATAAGCGTCCATGTACGTGTGTGCATGTGTGCAGTTCCCAACGGCGTTTGAATTTAATGAGCACTTTCTGGTCATGCTACTGGACAACCTGTACAGTTGTCTCTATGGCACTTTCATCGGCAACTGTGAGAGACCCAGGCGCCAGGAGGTACAAGATGAACCATGTTAACTGTCTTTTAATGAAATGTCACCGATAGGCTTTTGTCTGTATATTTTTTACTAAACACGACTGTGCCAAGTACTATACACATTTCTCATTTTTAAATGTAAATCCTTTATCGTATGCAATTTAAGAATTATAGTGTTAATAGTCAAATGTAGCTTCCTATTTAACTTATTATAGCTGAAACATATAAACACGAGGCCAATGACATCTGATATTTTTTGTAAGAAGAATTTTCCTTGGCTCCACTATAACCGTTTACAGAGGCTTAACGAGAGGACCGTGTCGCTGTGGTCCATGGTGAACAGCCGGCCGCAAGAGTTCCTAAGTCCTCTGTATGACCGCGAGTACACGCGTGTGCTCACGCCTGTGCACAGCATGAGGCAGCTCCAGCTGTGGGTCTCTTACTACATCCGCTGGGACCCCATCGCTAAGCTTCCGGTACTGGGGGGTTCATATTTACTTAATTTTACCCAGTTACATATTATATTCATGCAGTTGTACAGGCTGTTTACCACTATTTAAATACATTTACTTAATTTAATAGTTGTCAATATTTGGTGTCTGGTGAATGGGCTGCCGTGTAGATCAAACATGATAAGGGCTTGTCGTCAGTGGCCCATTTTCCAAAATGGAGCCCAAGAAAACAGGTGTCATGCGGAATTTTTTAGAAGCACACAATTGTTTGAGAAATATCCCAATCTTACAGTCTTAATCTACGCTTGTGATTTTATTTAAAATAATGCTGTGAGGTGCGTGCATTCCTAAATTAATTGTTCTGCACTTGTCAGGATCCCGTGGAGCAACTGTGCAGTAGTCTGCTGGCAACGCGGGAGGAGTTGAGCCAAAAGGTTCAACAGCTTGAGCTACGGCTGGCCAACCGGGCCACTTCTCCATCTTACAACAGCACGGCGCGTCCTCTGCGTGCCTCTGACCTACGGCTCTGCGAACAGCATGTGCCCAACTCTCGGCCACCTAAGAGTTCTGCAGCGAGGGCAGACCGATGTCAGGCAGCACCCGTGTGGTACCAAAACTCAGCAGACGCTGGCGCAACAAACAACGCAGAACATCTCCATCGAGCATCTCCCGAACTTCGCCAGCATCCAAACACCAACCACTCAAACTCTCGCCTCCATGCAGGGCAGCAAAACTATAACGCAGTACATGGGATACCCAATATGGGCTTGAATGTGCCTGGGCACATGACCGTGGGCTGCTCTGTTTTTTATCCCGAGCCAGAGATGGTCCGAGATGGAACGTATGTCGACGGTGAACCCCTGATGCAATCGTCGAGGTTTTGAACCCCCTGCCAAGCGGGAGCCGATGCAGCCTCTCCTTAAAGGACTCGTATCAAATGCCAGTTAATTTTGCACATATTACGCATGAATGAAGTCCAATACAGAAAAGTGGAATGAATCCATAAGGGAAATTTCAATATGATTTGTTTATCTCTGCGGCATTTCAAATCTGCGAGATAATTGTTAAGCTGTTGGTTATTTTAGAATGACAGCGCATTTTTTATTGCACTGGTGGACGTCCACTACTACAGAGGGCATTTTGCCAGACAAACTGACAGCTTCATTGCAAATGTCAAAAAAGGCATCCATGTTAGATAACAAATTGGCAGGGGGTTGACGGAATCGCTTGGACATTTTGAAAGTGTGTCACTGTGTCGGCAATGCCGATATTCACCGTTTTGTACAGAACAGATCCCGGTGCTTTTTACATTTGGGTGCTTGTGGCCATGACTTTGAATGTCAAACTTAAAGACTGTCTGCAAGAATGTTTGAGAGTTCGATTTATGCAATGCTGAGATATGGATTGAAATGGGCATGTAGATATTCATCACTGACACTAATAATACATCAAGGTGATGTGTGGGTTGGACATTTACTGTATAAAATACATTGGTGCGGTTCTGATCTTCCATATGTAAATAGTTTTGAGGAAATGTGGGTGTGCGATTCATTTCATTGAACATTAAAGGGCGGATATGTATTCACTATAGTGCTAGTCTGAATATTGTTTCATTCGCAACTGGAGTTTCTGGTCCTATCTATTATAAAGTAACGTAGTGGAAATTCAATTAATATATTGCTTTCCTATCGTACCTGCGCAACTTACATAAGTTGGAAATAACAGTCCTACAACTGCTCAGCCTCTGCTGTAGGATTTGGGTGTATGGCATGTGGTAAAATCCCTTGTACTCCTCATAACCATCTACTGAGCACGTCTACTGAACAAGTCTGATGAACGAACATATAAATGTTTTAAAAAATATCAACCATCAAGTTAAGATGTGGAGTGCATACAGGTGTTTTCCATTGTCAAAAAAGTTACCCCAAGGAATTGCATTTTTATTGGTGTGTTCTACGGGAATGTCACTTAAATACTGATGTGGAAAATATTAAGTTGAGACCTTTGCCTAATGTGCCACAGGTGTAACTGTTACAATCAGTGTTGTGATTGATTATTTTGGTGCGGATTTTTATATTGATCCACAAACATCCAGGTTAGAGTGAAACAGAGTGTGGAGCAGCCGAATTGTCATTTGCTGACGCTACCTTTGGCAACATCTTTTGATGCGGAGATGATATCCATGATTTAGTTCCCATGTGACGGCACACAGCTCTCTTAAAGAAATGCTCGGTCAGCTCCTATAGAAAACTGTTGAAGTCTTTGAACGTTACAAGGAATTTTCCATGGTTACACTCATTTACAGTTATATAATTAACATTCAAACATTCCAAAACATGTTTTGGGTTAGGTCCGTAAACCTATTCCAAAAAATGTTTGCAAGTTATTTGACGCTGAAAAATAAAACTACATCACATGTAGCAAACCAGGACATTGTCAATGTGCCCATCTGTGCAACGAAGTCATTGCAACCAATTTGGCATCTTTAAACACGTGTGTGAAATTATGTACAAACAAAAGGGCACGCTTGGGATCCACCACATATCTTAACCCGAACATTCATTTCGCTTCACCTGGGATCTGGTTCTGTTAAATACACCCGCCCTTTAATTGTGCGTAGGAAAGCAAACTGGTAAATATATATGACAAGAGGTTTTGTCGTGTGCATGACGTGCGTGCATTTGTGTAACTCCGGGCTCGACAATGCCGATAACAAGTGCCTCTTTCGACGTCAATCCATGGTGGTGGCTTCACTCAGCAACTGGTTACCCCTACGGAACAGCTCCACCACAATGGCTTTCACAGTCTCAATGGGCTGCTCTTCGCTATATTAAATATTTCAGTCCGGATTTAAATAAACTAGCAATCGTATAATTAATTTATATGTGCTGCTCATTGCTTAATTGAGTCGGTGAACCAAGGAGAAGAGGTTTACGTTAATTAATGTTACTGTTTTTTTTTCTGCAGAGGAGTATCGTAGAGCAAATCACTATTCGGACAACGTTCTGGCTTTAAAACAATCTCAAAGGATGTTCAAATGTATTGGAAGTTTGCGATTTATCTAAGTGTTCTATTATAGCATGCTGGGCACTGTTCATGTACGAGCCTTGTAATGGTATAAAGCAGCGATAAGCTAATTGTGTAGCAGCTACTGTATAAGCATGCTCTAATATAACCATGTATGCAGCTACACCACCACCCAATTGAACGTGGTAATTGAACCAAACCAGCAGAGCAATCGCCGTTTTTCACATGAAGTACAGCAAATAATGTTTGGTTCACTTGCTAATTTGTTGATTGGTGTTTTTTGTATGGATATAGGGTAGTATATAAATAAAAATAGGTCTATTAACGCTGTTTATAAACAGGTTTGTTTGTTTATAAACAGGTTTGTTTATGAATAACATTAAGAAAATTTGCAATCTCTATTTCCCTAAACAATATATATGGCTGTATAATTAAGGAAATGTGCATAATTTAGATACCTTTCTGGTACAGATTTTAAAAAGCTGTTCACTTAAAAAAAACTGCTGGAAGATCAATACGTGGTTTGTGAGTTTTTAATACCTTTTTGCTCCAGACAATATCCAACAGTCTTGAGTGCCATGTCGACTTGCTTGCGTTAAGATCTAAAGTTAGTCTTACTTTTGTTTGATCCATGTCTATAAAATGCGCACAATTTCCGTCACTATAACACTAGTATCTTTCCACTGCTAAATATGTCCACCAAAGCAACACGTGCACTTTCAAGTTTTGCCCAATTTGTCATCAACATAACCATGCCCTTTTCAAAGTGAATATTCATTGGCTTTTATACTCCCTCAAAGTAATGTGGTCCTTCATAACATTACAGTACAAACTGTGTAGGTGGCTCGCACAACATGTTTGCGAGTTTACACTACACGTAAATACTTTAACATGTCGAGCATCGCGCAGCGTCATAACTCTGTGTTTAATAGTCATATGACATTAAGGCATGTGGAATTGGAAATTAAGCATTGACCAGAGGTTATACTCCAGTGATGGCACCAGCCACTACACAGTATTTACCGTCTGTCGCCTCCGTTAACGTATATTACGTTTGGTAGTTGACGTACTGTGTGCATCAGTTTTGCAGCTGCCTCACTCGTTCGCCACTCATGTATCCACGGGTTTTGTTTGCTTGGTTAAGCCAGCCGTGGATGATTTAGGTTATGAAGATGTTGATACAGAGCTGTGTGTTTGCGAGCGTGCGGGGTCAGCTTGTGAAATGCGTTAGCAGTTGCAATACAGATCACGTGGATACATTTTTCTCGTGACACTTGGTTCATCGGTTGCACTTTTCGGCACAGTATTCACTGTCCACACCTATTGCAGCAACAGTACTTGTGTAACAACAACGTGTGTGCACAGATTTTTTTTTATGGTTGGTAAAAGTTGATTCTGTAAAAAAGACTTGATATAGCATATATTGACTGTTAAGATGCATTTTTATACTTGTAAGTTGACAATTACCAAAAAGTGGCTAACAATGAGACAATGCACAATTAGTGTTTTTGTATTACCCGTTAGTGGCCAAAATGTTAAACTAATTTTCATATGATTCTGAGGAACGTAAGTTAAATAAATGAAATTTGTGTTCCCACTCAGTCTATCTTTTAGTATATACGTAAATTTAATGTCTTAAAAGATCGGCCTGTAATAAAGTGTCATTTTTGACAACACAAATTGCTTATATGAAAAATGTAATTTTATTGTTAAAAAGGGATTTTTATGGTATGCAATATCAATCTATACAACTCATGATTCGGTGCGACCTTCACATTTATGAAATGTAAATGTGGTGATGTTTTATGTATACTGTAAACGTGTTTATGTAGGCATTGATGACGCTTTGTCGGAGCTTTCTAAACAGTGCAACGATGACACCACAAACATACCTGCTTGCTTTACCGAATTTGTGTAAAATTTTGTTACCGTATTTTAAAAGTCGAAACGAATTTTGTGTGTGTTGCCTTATTGCGCCAATTGCGTGTCGAGTGCCCATACAGATCTATTTGCTTTTGGAATATTTATTTAGAGAGAAAACGGTTAATATGGATTAATAAAGGGTTTTTGAGGACTGTTATTGCGTTCTGTCATGTGTTATTCTGCCCGAATGTTTTAAACCAAAAACACAAGTGGAGAGTGGATTAACCATCTCAGATATGCTTAATGATGGTCGTAAAAAAACTTCAACAAATTATTCATCTCATCTCATTGTTAGAAACCGCTTCGTCCTGTACAGGGTCACGGTGAGCCGGATCCTATCCCGGCAGACAGGGCACAAGGCAAGTATATACCCACGACCGGACGCCAGTCCATCACTGGGCACTGCCGTCAATTTAGTCTGCAAGCCAATTAACCTATGCAGAAGCATGTTTTTGGATTAGGAGGAAACCGGAGTGCCCGGCGAAAACCCACGCGGACACAAATGATCCAATAAACATTTAAAGGGATTTCAGACGCAGAATAAATTGCAGAATCTCGAGGGGAAAGGGTTGCCCTGTTTTCCACATCCAAGATCAAACTAGTTACATGTCTCACAGCCAAGGTTTATCAGATTGCTGCAGCATCATGTGATGATGCCCATCAAAATAACACCAAACTAGTCATAGCTTCGCATAGATTGGGGAACTTGCTTCTGTACTTCCGTTGACAAAAAATAAAGTCCAAAGTAAATGCAGGCCAGTGTTTTTCAAGGTTTTTCAATAATTTCTTTACTGCGCCGTATGCGTAAGCGCACGTACACTTCTGTCGTACATGCATGTGTTTACGTGGTACTTATATAGGTTTTCACGACTCTGCATGATTGCTTAATAAAGCTGATCGTTTGGGATAGCCGTGTCGAGCGCTCCTCCTTTCCCCGAAGCGACGTTTTACCTCCCACGTTGGAGACATCTTCAAGCGTGCTGTGATTGCGTGAACTTTGTATGAATGTCCTGTTGCATATGTGTCGTAGTCACAGTCGGTTCGCTGCCCTGCCCGCATTTCTTCAGTCCTTTTTCAAACATTTAACGAACTTTGAATGTGTACTGTCGTGTTTTGACTCAAACAGCGACGTGAGTGGGTGTGTATTTCTGATAGTGTCCCGTATAGTGATTTAATATGCAATACGTCATTTATTACATTAATATAGCGCCTGTCACTCAAAGGTCCCAAAGCGCTGCAGAAAACTGCATAGAGGTGGGGGGAGGCAGTCACGCGGTCAGCCTGCGCCAACCCGCCAGACACTGCGTCCGAAATAGTGTGATGTGTATAGCGTGTTTTGTATATCCATTCCGTGTCTGTGTAGTGTAATGCGTGTGTTGTGTATATCAATAGGCAGAGTGACAGGGCGGTAACACTTGTGGTTCACACCAATAATGAACTTAAAAGTGTATTTAAATCGATGTTTACTGAACGTAACCGTCCTCGGCACGTATTATCAGTATGTAACGTTGCAAACCTTGCTCAGGGTGGCTCTATATCGCAGACAATCGATTAACCGCAACAGCAGAATCTGATGAACGGTATTACTGAAACCAACAATCGCTGTCAAACCACAT
>JAZEWT010000009.1:6753022-6772567 GCA_036362905.1 Mordacia mordax | reverse complement strand
GGGAGACCCTACCAGGGGTGTAAAGCCCCCGACAACATAGCTCCTCGGATCATTCGGGCACACAAACCCCTCCACCACTGTAAGGTGGCGGTTCAAGGAGGTCATGGCTAATATCACATATAGCTTAGTACATCGTTTTTACTAACGTTTAATAATCAAACATTGCAGTTGTCAGCCTCTAATATACCACTTCTGCTTAAAGGCCTACCGCATATGCTTCAGTTCTTTCCATTCCACTCTTTGTTGAACGCCATGCTTATGTCACCACGTGTTCCTGCTTGTAAACCGACATGTGTCTCTTAAGTGCACATGGATGCGTTAGGTCTTCCATGCAAAGTTATCATTCGTAAAGGCACGAACACTGTGTGCATGTGTATTGCTGTGTGTATGAGTCATGTGCATGCCACTCATCTCGGTTAGTAAACCAGTGTCTGAATCCTTAGCACTTCTCATGTAGCTTTTTATTGCGCTTTGCCTGACAGAAGTGCTGTGGTGACATCACCACCACCTAGTGGTGAGTGGTGGCCTGTTGTAGACAGTGTCTCGTTTGTGCCCCAGTGGGGACTGGAAGGTATTCACGGGTAATGAGGTGGGAGCGCTGCTCGGGTGGTGGCTCTTCTACTGTTGGAAGAATCACTCGCCTCAAAACACCCGCACTCCCCTGGACCGCATCTCCATGCTCTCGAGCACAGTCTCCTCCAAGATTCTGCAGGCCATCGCCCAGAAAGAGGGCTTCCACTTCGAGGCAAGTTTCTGTGCACACGCGCCGAATCAGAATTGGTCAGACTCACCCACCGTATCGCCTGCAAATCAACCAACCTGATCACAAACTCGCTCAATGCACGACGCGCTGACAAAATCAAATCCGTAATTAACATAACAGGTTTTTACCATTTCTGGCAATCGTGCAGGTGTTAAGACCTTAAAATACCAAAATAGACACATTTCACAATGTGTCTAGTTTGCAAAAGCCACAAATACTTTTGGCAAACTATGCAAACAGGAAGCTTTGATAACATATGCATTGTCCTTCAAACTGATTGGCCTTCACCAGACATGGCTTTCTTTTGAGCCTGACTGTCAGTGTCAGCCAGATGATGCCAAAAGGCAGTCAGCTCAGGACATTGCAATATCAATGCTTAGTAGCTCAGGTGGAGCTGTTTAAGCTATGGGTACTTTTTGCCAGGTACATATGTAATTAACAGAACAGGTTTTTTACCATTTCTGGCAATTACTTATGTATACTGGCAAAAAGTACCCATAGTGTAAACAGCTCCACCTGAGCTACTAAGCATTGATATTGCATTGTCTTGAACTGACTGCCTTTTGACATTATCTGGCTGACACTGACAATCAGGCTCAAAAGAAAGCCATGTCTGGTCTAGGCCAAATAGTTTGAAGGACAATGCATATGTTATCAAAGCTTCCTGTTTGCATAATTTGCCACAAGTATTTGTGACTTTTGCAAACTAGACACATTGTGAAATGTGTCTATTTTGGTGTTTTAAGATCTTAACACCTGCATAATTGCCAGAAATGATAAAAACCTGTTCTGTTAATTACATATGTACACTGGCAAAAAGTACCCATAGCGAAAATTAAATCCGTTTCTGACAACACCTGCAAACTCTGGATAACACCTAACCGTATCTTGCGCACCAAGCTACACTACAAGCAACGCAGAACTCACCCACTCCATTCCCACCAGCTTCAGAGACCACTCCAAACAAGCTTATTTCTATCTCGCTCGTCATCGCCTCACAAACCGCACGACACACTACTACACAACCTCCCCACTGCACACCACCCTCCACAATCTCATCTCTCGAACAAGTCACAGTTCACGAAACGTATTATAATCCTCAGCAGCGCATCGAAATCTTTGCCACTCGACCTCGCAACCCAACAGCGCTTTTCTACACAGCGCCACGGAATTCACACTCGTCTCGGGTGGCAGGTGGCCTAGTGGTAACAGCTCCATCTCGCAGAAAGAATGTCCTGCACGAGGCGTTCGATTTCTACCTAGGGTGCCTTTCTATGTGGATTTTGTGCGTTCTCCCCCTGTTCTGTCTGAGTTATTTTTCCCGGTTCTCCAACTTCTTTAAAAAAAACTCATTCATTAATTGACCTATAACATCATAAGATATCGCAATGTCTGGCAAATTTTGGTGCCGGCTGACTCTATGGCTGCTTTCCCGTCGCTTCTGTGTTTTCCACTCACCTCTATAATAATGTAAGTTGCCCTGGATAAGCCATCTGCTGAATAATAATTAGTAAATGTTTCATTAATCGTTACAAACATTGCACATGCTTACATTCTTTTAAGGCACTTTCCCCATTGCCTTAACTCTGTCTCTTTATAGCACTTCCTTAAAAAACCTAACCTCATCCAATCATTAACACCGCATCCATTTATTTAAATCCTTGAACGTCTCCTTCTTTCTCTTCTGCAACTGCACATTTTTGCTCTTTCCAGTTAGCCTACGACCCTGCTCACTCAACTGAAACCACACTACTTAAAATCATTGATGACTCACCAACACTTATAAACTCGGTCTCAACCTGTCCACAGCCTTCGACTCCATGAGCCACAGCGTCCTCATCGAGCGGTTACATTTAAAATTCGGCATCATCACCAGCACCGCTCTAGCACTACTCTCCTCCCACCCCCACAACAGAACGCACCACAGCAAAGTTGGCACCTGCCCCATCCCCCCACACCACGCGTACTTCGGGGCTCCTTGCACGCACCAACTCTCCTCCATGCATTCCCACTCGATCGCCTCACTGCAAATGACACCAACTACCTTACCACTCTGACAGCACTGGGCAACAGCCGACCTGTCAACCTGCACCACTACATGTCATGAATGGCTGCTCAAGAACCACTTATTAAACCCTGACGAATCAGCTTCCCACCGCCTCAGCACCACCACACTTCCAACCAAACCTGTAAGTCGCCGGCACTGCAGTCAACCCCTCACCGCTTTCCAACCTTCTCGGAATCACCTTCGATCGACTACAACCTTTCCTTTGACAAGCATATCAACAACCCACTCTGAGCATGAACCTTCCACCTCTGCACACTATGGCAGCAGATGCGCTCCATTCTGTGCACTGCAACAACACACACACTGGCTCGTTGCACAATCAATACTCGACGACTGCAACGCCTTCAACACAATCTCGCTCGAGTAATCCTTAACATCCCTTCCAGCCATTTACTCAGCCACAGACTGCACGTGCACTCTACACTGGCTAACAATACAACATCAAATCATTTACAAAACCGCACTACTCTGCCACCCAGATATACTCAGGGCACCTTCATTACCACTCCAACTTACTCATACCACTCATCGCGACACCCTCTCCGTAGCTCCTCACAACACTTACTCAGCATCCCACACTCGAAAACAAAAATGCAGAACATCACCTCTCCATATCCGCACCCACAACCTGCAAGAGGCTTCCTCTGCACCATTGACTGACTACCACAACCTCGATATTCAAAAAAACTACTCAAACAATGCCTTTCAACAGGATTTATCACTCTCAGCTTGGCTCTGCGTGTCAGTATCTGCATCACGTCCCTGATCAGGCACGGAATTTGTGCACATTATAAGTTGTATTATTATTACTTTCAAAGCATACAGACACCTTGTCTACAGACACAAACCCATAAGGCTTTCCTACGTGGATAAGTACCACCCCCACGCTGTGTTGGTAGTATAGGTTTTATAACCGTACTTAAGCATGCTGGTCAGTGCGGGTAGGTGGAGGCTGCGAGCATAAACGTGAGACTGTAGCAGTGCAGCATGGCAGTGGATTTTTCTGCACTATTCGCTGCTGCTTAGAATCTACAAAGCCATCCTTAACACCTGTTTTATGCAAGGTGGTAATCCATCTGAGCAATTCCCACTCTGTAATGCTGTTTAGTTTCCAGAACTGATTGGATCGGTGCACACTGGGTAATTTGGTCATTGGGGGCCTGTTTACAGTTTTCCAAAATTGCATAAATGCACATCGTGAAAGCAACTCGATGTTCAACCTAGTTGTCATATCCGTTTATTGTTGGATCAACACTGAGCGTCTTTCAAATTTCTGCTCTTCACTGCTTGCACTGTTTGTCCTTCTTTGCACCTGTCTGGCCTCAGGAAACACTAACTGGGTTCAAGTGGATGGGCAATCGTGCCAAGGAGCTTATGGACCAGGGCAAGACTGTGCTGTTTGCCTTCGAGGAGGCTATCGGTAAGCTGCACGTGTCTTGCATCTTTCCCTGCGAGCGGCAGTTGCCCGTGCGGTCGCGAGGCCTTCGTTGTTGGTGCTGGAAGAGACGAGTCTCATGAGCTTCCGTGACGATGGGATTCGTCGTGTGTGGGCGCAGGGTTCATGTGCGGCACCACCGTTCTGGACAAAGACGGCGTCAGCGCGGCTGCAGTGATGGCCGAGATGGCGATTCACCTCGACGCCCAGAAGCTTACGTTTACTAAGCAGCTCACCCTCATCTATGAGGAGTATGACCACCATTGCACCTTTAGTTCTTGCCACAAGTTTTTTTGTAATGTATACATAGTTATGGATAATTAAATACTGTGTGTATATATATATATATCCTTGGTGCTGGCCACCCACCCGTTATTGTGCCATGCTAGGGTTTATAGGTGTTTGCTAACGGCACTTGAACCCACAGCCTGTTGTCTATATGGTGGTCTTTGTCTCTGTACGTGAAGTGTGTTCTTTGATGTGCAAATGTACACGTTATACCTTAATTATGGGCAAATAATTTAATGTATTTTGCCAGGAAAGGCTCAGTGGATAATAAAATAAACATGTATAGTATGGTCAGGGCAAGCAGTGGTACAGTGGTTCATGCACTGTTCTGTGTTACCTGAGTTATATTCCCAGCCACAGCTAACACCAGTGGAGTGATATCTGAGTCAGTCCTGAGTCTCACCTTCATAAGCTCGTGCTGATCAGTTTGATGAAACATGGTACAAAAAAAACCATGACTGACCTGGCATTGGGAGGCCTTTCAACCAGTAGCATATTGATCGCCGATTATAATCTGCACCTCTGAATCTGCTCATCTCGACCAGTTGCATAACTCCTGTGTGTTATAAATAGTATGTTTTATTATAAGTGCGATTTTTCAGTTTGGGCTACGTATTGAGCCATTACTTCCACAAGCGGATTTTTTTTTTTAGTATTTATTTCTGAAGCATTTTTTCATCGAAGTGTGGTTTCCCGATTATTTTTTCCTGCTCATCGGTCCCAGCCCTCGGCCACCCCAAACGCTCATATAAAGGCCCCCTTCTTGGTCGTGTGCAGATATGGCTACCACATGTCGCGCACCTCCTACTTCATCTGCCACGATCCACCCACCATCGTGCGAATGTTCGAGCGACTTCGCCGAGCAGGCGGGAAGGAGCAAGGCGGCACGATCGGCGGCCAGGCGGTTTACCCCACGCACTGCGGGCCCTACAAAATCACGCACGTGCGGGACCTCACCACAGGCTACGACAACAGCCAGGCCGACAAGCGTGCCGTAAGCCTTATGTGCGCTCCGCTATGCGCCTGCTCGAGACGCAAAACGTTACGAGAATTTACTCTGCGAGCCTGCAAACGAATTCCCAGAATATGCCCAATCTAGTCAGATGTGGGAAACTGAAGCAGGGATACCACTTAGATGAAAGCCCTACGTAATGGTGCGATAGGCTAAGGAGCTGCGTTGCCAGTAGCAGGGGACAGCAAAGCAGGATCCAATCGTTTACTGTACGTATATGCTCCCACGTCTATACTCCCGGCGATGTACGTTCAAATCTCTAGACTGACGACAGCGTAGAGAGGCCTTTATCCAAGAGTGGGTTGGCAAAGGGACTGTATCGTACGATTTCTCTGTTTGCTTCAAGCGTTGGAATGGTTGTGTGACCACGTTGTCGCACAGGTGTTGCCGACCAGCAGCAGCAGCCAGATGATCACGTTCAGCTTCTCCAACGGCTGCGTGGCCACGATGCGTACGAGCGGCACGGAGCCCAAGATCAAGTACTACGCCGAGATGTGTGCTGCGCCCGGCAAGAGGTTACCGCTCGCGCGCACACACGGCCTGCCGACTGCACGCTGCACGGGTGTTCTGCCCGAATGACTTCAGTGATATGCTGGCGATTTGTCAAAACTTACACCGCACACTGATTTGCAAAACATCATACCGCTTCATACAGTTTTAGATGAAAATGAGGAAAACGCAACGTTTTCATTTTATGAACTGGAATGGATCAGTATTGTTCATACTGCACAGTAAATCTGATGGACCTGACTAGTTAACATCAGTGGTGTTATTTTTATCGCTTATTTTATGTCCTCTAAATTATAGCCTTTATTTGACTTTCAATTGAACTTCCTGATGTTGTTGGCATGTCGTTCTCTCAGCTCAGATGTCACCAAAAAAACGTTATTGTTGATTTGCCATTCATGCCGTGGTTGCTGACATGCCGTTCTCTCCGCAGCTTAGTGCAGCGCTTTGTGACCCTCGGGTGAAAAGCACTCTAGACTTGCAATTATTACTATTATCTGAAGGAGACCTGTTCCTTCCTCTGCTCACCAACCTGCAATAACCAGCATGAAATATAGCTGAATGATCACCGACAATGTGTGAAGACTTTCTTCATCAGTGAAAAGGTTTAAAATAGACAGGAACCGATTTTACGTTGTAAAAAAAACACAATCGTACCAAAACCATCACGAATGCACTTTACCTTTTTTTTATCATGCTGGCATCACATCAGATGAGAATGTTTTTATATTTAAATATATATAAAAGATGGGCTTAGATCGTTTTGGTTTTAGTGTCATATGCATTGTTCACGTTTTGCGTTATATCGCGTGTTACACACGGCGTCCGACGTTATCCTGCACATGCAGAAGACGTCTTCAGGAAGAGAAGAGTGCCACAGAGCTATACGACAACTTAAAAAAAAAAATCTACTCGGTATTTTCTTTGAACAATGGGTGAAACGTTGTTTTTCAGAGACATGGTTGGTCTGGCCAAAGAGCTGGATGACTTGATAGGAGCCATGGTGGAGAACTTCTTCCAGCCAGAGAAGAACGGTTTGATTGGACGTGCAGCATGAGCAGCCACAACTGCATTTTCCCAACCACCACATCCTGTTCCCCAATTGCAGACAGCAATTACACACGCTTGACGGTCTCAGTTTGGCACACTCACTTGCAAAGCACATCTTGTTCTCCAACAGTTATTTACAAAGGTTGAATTACAGGCTGTAACACAGTAAGCTCCTTGGGCTTTTATATTGGCAGTGCCCGTCTAGAATCATTACAATCAGTCGATGCTGATCCCAGATCGTTAATTTTTTAAGTTGAAGTTTGAGGTGCAGTGACGCAGTGGTCTTGTGCTCTTCGGTAAATTGAGAGACCACATTTACATTTTTAGAAAACAGGGTATATTCTAAACGTAAGGCCATTACCCTAAGACTCTAGTCTAGTGCATTTGTGGCTGAATGTTGTGCTTCATATGGAGAGCCTGCCATGGTGGTTTTATTTATGTACACCTCGATGTTGTAATTGTTTTCAATTTAAGTCGGTACATATCATAATGTAGCCCTGATGCCGCTTGCACTACAAGATTAGCTGTCAAAGCCGCATTCGCAGTTTCCCGTCTGCCTCAACATTGGTTGTTGGTCCAGTTTGTAACAAGATAAGCAACAACTGTTCCATGTTCGTTTGTTTTATGTACCGCAAGCTTTAATGTGCCGAGGTCTTGCGGTGTTCGTGTGTCCATTGCACTCCAGTCTTGTGCTTTGTTTTTTTTAACTGTGTAGTCACGTAGTTGTAATGATGTAGGTTTTCACGGCTCGATGCATGATTGCTTCGAAAAGCTGCTCTCTCGGGACACGCGGCTGTCCCGAGAGAGCAGCTTTTCGAAGCAATCATCAGTCACGTAGTTGTTCACTGGAGGTGGTGGATAAAGCCTGTGCTCGTGTACGCACACAGATTACGATCACATCTGAAAACGACCGATAGGGTTTAAAACCCAAATCTACGATGTGTCCGTTAATGTAGCGTCATCATTATACATTGTTTATTCAAGTAATTTCACGCCACACTCTATAATACGTTGGCTTGCAATGTTAAGCAAGTTAAAATGCAAGAGTAATGTTATTTAAACATGTGCATGGGCTTATCTGGAAAATTTGCCTATTCCTAATTTGGTTAAAACAGCATTAGAAATAACCTCTGAAATTATATTAAAAACTATGTTGCAGCATGTTTGTGGTGGCATCTGGTTTTGTGACCAATTTATGAAACGTTGAGAAGTCTTAATTGATCTCTGCTGAACTCCCTTCAGATTGGGTCACCCGCTGATGTCGTGTTCTTTGTAAGTTGTCATTTCAGGGTAATGTCTGAGATGCGTAAAGAAAAATAAAATCTGGCATTTGCTGACTATGCTTTGCTCTTGCTATTATTGCAGTGCATATCTCCTGCATAAAAACGGAACTCTGTGAAATATCTGAATTCATATTCGTCAATCCTGCCTTAAAAGGAAAAAAACGTGACGTTTCGATGGCCCCTTTTAAGTACTGTCTAAATTATAACATCTAATTCTGTATCCTTGCAAGGCAGTGTGATTGATGAATGATTTGTTGCGGTGGTGCATCAGTCACTGCAGCAATCCCAACTGTTTTCCAGCGTGAGGAGTGTCGGTGTCTGATTTATGAAACATTTATATAGCTATCTACTGTACATGCATGTCCACGTTTTCGTTGTGCAAAAATAACATGCACCCATTCTTAGCTTAAATATCCGCGAGTGGGGAAAATGAAAAGGTAATGCACCTTGTTTTTTTTAAGTGCTTTGGAATTAACCCACGATATTCACTCACAAGCATCTAAAGCATTGACTCGTGACCTTGTTTTGGCTGGAAAACGGTTATCTACAGTGCCACAACAGGCAATGTCATTCTGCCAATTTCGACGCCTGTGTACAGTTGTCCACGCCACCTGTTAGGAAGCCAGTGAGCAGTGCTCAGTCAAGTGAGGTGCTTGTGAAGCTACTTGTGACTGGAAAGTAAACAAAGCAAACGAACAAATGCATGTTTTTAATAAAAAATACGAGTACGTTTATATATTAAGCGGTAACCTTCAAGCTTTTGCATCTACAGTATTATACACTACAGGAGTTACAAAAAGGCAACCTTTATAAATTTGTGCGTACTCAATACGGTTTTGGTGATTGGCGAGTGAAGAAGCACAAACCCCAGAGTGGCGGGTGATTGCTGCTCCTTTATCCAGTGTAGTTTACCATCTCCGTTTGACACATGTCGAGAATCCTCCATAATGGCGATGTTCACAGCAGTGATTAGCTCCGAGCGGGCGTGCAGACGTACGTGGGGTAAGTTCTCCTGCCTCTTCATCTAATTATTGTTTAGCAGACGCCTTTACCCAGGGCGACTTCCATCATTATCGAGGGGTAGCGAGTAAATCAGAGGTGGGGGAAGACGGGCAGCCGGCGCAAATAATGCCACACACTGCGTTGTATTCTCATCTCATATCATTGTCTGAAACCGCTTTGTCCTATACAGGGTCACGGTGAAGCCGGAGCCTATCCCGGCAGACACAGGGCGCAAGGCAAAGATACCGACGATGGGACGCCAGTCCATCGCCGGGCATTGCGGTGCAATTTAGCCTGCGAGCCAATTAACCTATGTAGCAGCATGCTTTTTGGACTGTCGGAGGAAACCGGAGTGCCCGGCAAAAACCCACGCGGACACGGGGAGAGCATGCAAACTCCACACAGAAAGGCACCCGAGCCGAGAGATTCGAACCCGGGACCTTGCTGTGAGGCGACCGCGCTAACCACTCGGCCACCGCGCCGCCCGCGTTGTATTACGTTATCGGCTAATTGGTATATTTTTTAGTTGTGGGAGGAAACCCGAGAACCCAGAGGAAACCCATGCAGAACAGGGGGAGAACACACAAACTCAACACAGAAAGGCGCCCCAGGTGGGATTCGAACTGCCTGCGGCAGGACTTTCTCTGAGGCCAGGTGTTACCCCTGCCCCACCCTCATCTGACCATGAAGCTGGAGCCGTATGAATGTTCATACGGTTCTAGCCTCTTCTATTGCTCTTCTCCAGACCTGGATCAATTGCAAAACTTAAAGGTGTCCAAAGACAGATATTTTCACCGTAATGTGCGCAGCGACTACACAAAACGTTGGACTGGCAGAGGGCTAAACAGGAAGAGAGGTTTTCTTAGTGGTACTCGTGCACATACTGTATGGTATAATAAAATAGTTCAGTGTTCGCTGCATGCCTTCCCAGTTTTTCAAGAATGCATATGCGCACTGTTACACTTATAAGGATATATGTTCTGTAACCAATCAACAACCTAGACGAAACAATGCAATGCAGCAAATTACAGCAGAGGATTTCTGTACGGTTGTTGAGGTCCCATTTTAATATGTTAACAACTAACGTAATTAAAATGCTACGATGGATTTAAAACCTTAGACGATACGTAATTATTTCAAGAGTTCATTTAAATACTCAAGCATTCAGAATTTGTGCGTACTTAATGCAATATAGGTAATGGCACAGCAAGAAAGTCATATTCCACCACGACACATGATTGTTAGCCCCACATAGTTGTTGAATGCTGAATATGTAGCTTCTCAAATTACAGGTATTGGAGAGACTCCATTAAAATAGTTCCCAAAATGAAAATGTTATAAATGGTGGTGTTTAAATTTAGCCAATAACTTGCAACATTTTGGCTAAGAGTGTTTAATTTTGACAACACATTTTTTAAAATCACCAAAAAAATATGCATCGCAACACAAAAGGCAGCGGAGTTTTGGTGCTCAAATAAGTTCATTTCAATCTGGTGGATGCGAACGTTTGATCCTAGAGCTCTTTTCTACTGTTGAGCCAAGTTACACCTGGGCGACTTTGGACTGGAGAAGCTCAGGAGGCACCAATACACCGATAACGCCACATGTCCAAATGCATGTAGATGACAAGCTAACGCCATGTCCCAAGAGTGTACGAGTGTCACAACACGTCATTAGCCCCATCGTCGCTGGCTCTGCTTGGCCCCAAACCATCTGCACCGTGAGGGCCAGGCACTATTTCGGCTCGAATGGGCACATGGAAAAAGGATGCTAGACTCCACCGCCCACAGCCCATCGGATCTGCTGTCGGCCGCCCAGCGCGAGGCGGTGCGCAATAGCGCCGACATTCGGGTTTTCTCCGTTGAGCGATGCACTGTCGAGCCGCCCGCTGCTCAGAGACGCGTGGAGGGGGGCATCGTCCACCCATACGGGCAGCGCGAAGAACCCACTGCAGTCAGTGTGGCACGGAGGGAAGAGTGCTGGAGATGACGCAACGCTGCGCAACCCGATGCCCACCTCCACCACGCGAGCCGCGGGTGGAGCGCCCCTTCCTGCGCACAGCGACATAAGTCATGCCAAGGTACAACTGGCGAGTTGGGTCATTGATAGAAAGTTACAATGTCAATGTGCTCAGGCATGGCTAAACTGAGCCTACGGTGCTTGCCTATTATAAGCCCTTGAGGAATTTGGAGCAGTGAGAAATTATAGCAGTAGTAAACTCATGATTTATAATAATGAACCAGTATACAGGCGTCAATGTCCTGCTACTGCTGCCGTATACTTTTTACTCTCAAGTCTGTTGCCTAAATCAAGGCTTTGTACAATATACACTCGGTGTAATATCATATGACATGCAAGGTGAACATGAAGACCAATCCATTGGTCCCAATCATACGTTCTGCTGTCTGGAAATCACCACGTGCTGACAACTGTTTACTGTTAAGACTCATACCTGTTCTGTCACTGGCTGCAAGCCTGGCCCCCAGCAATGCCTCTGGGTTTCTGGCAGCTACTGACCACGCATGATGCGCTTCTGCTCCCTCTGGCTTGGCAGGCAAGGCTGGGTTGGTTGCTTTCAAGACACGCACATGTACACAGATAGATGACAAGTATAAAACTCATGAGTGGTGGCTTTGGTATAATCTACTGCTGACGGCAAAAGCACAATGGAAATGAGGAGTATTAGCTATGTGCCACGAGTGGGTCAGGCCCGCACCTCCAACATCCAGCAGCTGGAACACGTTGAAGTTGTGCTGTGCGTCAGAATGGCCTCTCTCGGCCGCCTGCTCGTACCAACGCCTGGCGGCCACCAAATCAGCCTCTACGCCCCATCCATGCTGAAGGCAAATGCCCAGGTGGTACATGCTGTCAATGTCCTGAGGCGGCACAAGGTGGCAGTCATGGTAGTCCATTGTTATTGTTTTCAATACCAATCCACATTGAAGTCTTTTTTTTCAGAATTTTTTGTTAATTTCCCCAAACTTTCATCATGACCGTGTTAACGCTTTAAACCAAGTGCTAATTAAGATCTTTCAGTAATGAAACCCTTCATGCAAAAAAACCAATAACCCATGGAAGCAGATGTTAAAGCTTCATCTGAGATCCTGTCAAATAAATACGGATGCACAAAACAGTAGGCAGGCTGCCAATCCTGCACCAGTCTAATATAGACCAAAATAGACTGCAATGAATATACACTACTCAGCCGTGTCATCTTACCACTGTGCCTGGTTACCTTAATGTCACAGGCAATATATTTGTTTTCCAATGTCATGTCTATCACCTCAAAATGACCACAACTCTCAGAGATTACTGGATTGCAGGGGCATTAGAAAGGTTGCCCCGCAGAGGAAGTCCATTTCCAAGCAGTGGGAAAATTAGTGCAAACATATAAAATGGCACGTTAGACCTAAAGTAATGTTTTGTTTTTATAGCTTACCTGCTGTTCTGCTGCCATTTTCAAGAACATGACTGCTTTCTTGTAATCTTTGTGCGGTTCCTTTGTATAGTGAACGCCGAGATACGACTGGGCCTAGTGATAAAACATGACAAATTGTGTTTACAAACTTATCTGCGATACATTAAGCGCCATCACCGAAGGCAATAATGCACAACGGGCTCCGCACGCACTGTACAGGCAAGAGCGTGCGTGAAGTGAGCGGCCACCTCTCTCAGTCCACCGTTAGCAGCTTTCACCAGCAGCTCTTCAATGGCGCCGGTGTTCTGCGCGCTTTTCTTCTTGAAGAACATCGCGAGGTTGTACTGCGCCATTGCGTGGCCCTGTGCCGCTGCGCGAGCAAAGTATGTTGCGGCCTGACGCACGGAAACGAAACCCAACCACGTCATGTTCGGTGCTGCAATAGTCTGTGAGCCCACGGTAGAAAGATGTTCATTATTAAAAGCGCTCTATAAATGCAATAATTATTATTATTACAGCGGAGAGTATCCTGTGAACTTGCAAGCTCTAGATGGGAGATTTCTACAACTCAACAAATATCCCAACGAACCAGCGCAAAGCACAAACCAAAGGGAAAATAAACTCACAGCAACAAATGTGTGTACGTGAACCTCTAACCGTGATCATAAGAGTAAACAGTAACACGCAAGATTTCACAATTAAACAAACTCATGACACCAACAACTTGTACAAAGATGAAACACTCAACCATGACCATGAAGTAAACAGTAGCTATTCAAGATTGCACAGCACAATACATTAATAATAGACAAAGAAGAGCAACAGTGGAAGAGTAGCACTGGATATGTAAGTTTTAGATCATTTACTTGTCGGTACCACCTGAGGTGGCATCATTTCAGTGGCATCAACTGTTTGGTGTGGTCACCAACGGTAAACAATGTGATAACCACTGGACATGGGTAGGGTTATCAAGCAATTCACTCTAATTAGCTATATAAATAATCGGTATTGCTCGTCAAGGTAGTACCTGTTTCTATTCTAGCCCACGGAGTATAGTCAACATACATATCACACATGGGGACTCTACTGTAGAGTACTGCGATGTAGGGTACAGCTGTGGTACATTTGGTAACAAAATGTGCTATGGACCTGGTGACTAATGTGCGATCGCCGTCAGTGAACACTCGTGCGCCCCCCCACCCTTCACCAACACATAATTACCAGCGTGGTGAAGTATGGTTAAAATCCCCATAACTAACGACAGGGAGAGGTCTTCATCGAGCAGTGTAGTGACGAAATGGTCGCACTTCTTACGCAAATTTCACCCACATTGTTTAGATGAATTAAAATAAATGCATTGACATCGTGGGTTACGGTTGCGATTACTATGACCACGTGTGCTTTGTAAACTCGCAGACGGGGGGAAAACTTACTTTGTTAACATCCTTAAGCACTCCTTGCCCAGTGCTGTAGCAGAGACCAAGATTGTACTGTGCCTTTGCGTAGCCTTTCTCGGCTGCCATAGTGAACCACTGAACAGCACCTTGTAGATCTCCGCTCTTTGCGCTCTCCAAGCCTGCATGACATGCCAAGCAACCCACAGAGGCGACATGCTGTCAATGCAAAATTACATCACCATTACATGTGGTGACTGTTGATTATCCCGCTTAATTATACCCAAGGAAACGTCACCAAGTCTCAAGTCTGCCAAGTTTTTACAGTAGATGTTTGGCCAACACCAGTTACATTGTATGGAAGAAAACTGGAAGACCTAGAGGAAACTCCTGCAGTACAGGGGGAGAACATACAAACTCCACAATGATTGTTGGTGCATAAACTACTGGCTTTATACAAGTCACTTTCTTACCCATTATGTGTAAAACAACGCTGACAGAGTTGTCTGCAACTGACTGCAGTCTCTCGGCAGCCTGTGTTAAGCGCTCCTGAACATCGACTGTCAAGTCCTGTCAGTCACACACACAACTCTGTTTAGACGGTGTCAACGGCAATATTTACAACTGCAAGACAAAAGTATGAAAATGTATAACAGCAGTCACCTTTTCAGGAGCATCTCCATTCAAAGACAGTTCACGAAAAGACGAGGTAGCCAACGCATTTCTATCTGCAAACACAAAAAAACATCATTACACAGGTGGGTAGTCACTGGTAACTGAGCGCATTATTATCGTGGCCTCTCAAGAGTGAAACTTATCACATGAATTGCCACTTCTACGTTAACGTGATGTTCCTATTTAAACTATGCTACACGACAGCCGGCACTGACCACTCTGATATGACAACGGTGGTATGGTGGAGGCTCTTGTTAGGTCCGCTGGTCTCTGTGCAGCCAATCCCTCTGACTCGAGACCAGAACTGGATGGCGACTTTGGCAGGATACTTTGCTGCAGGTCTGGACATGACCACCACAGAGAAGCCACGCAGGTTGCTGTGTTACAACTCTAGAAAACACATTGGCTTGATAAATGTAGTAACCGTCTACTACCCTTTAATCTTCGTTCTTTAAAACAACACAATATAATAATAAAGGACATTATCTTAAAATAAGTGTAAATGACATATTATGTGAATAATACTTTACATCGCTATGGTATCTCTTGCCCTGAGGTCACCAGATGCTGTTTAATGAATGTTTTCGAGGCGTGATTATGCACGAGGGCGTGGAGCGTTGGAGACCTGCGACTCATGGTCACATTTCAATCTCATTATTTCAATGAACTGGGCGAGGGTTCAAGAGCCCACGATCATCTCATTTGCAAGTGCCCCGAACCATTGCCGTTACAGTTACAGTCAGCGATTATTAAGTATAATCTCAAATGGGTATCCGCAGTGTCATTTTTCTAATCTGTCATTTTTTCCTCTTACCGAGGGAGGGTGGCTGCAGCGCAGCGCCAACCAGCTTGCACAGGCAACGGCAGACCCTCGAGAAGGTGACATTGCGACGGTCCTCTCCGTGTCCCGGGAGATGCGCTTGCAGACGCTTGGCGAGCTGCAGTCCTAGAGTGGCACAGGCTCCCTGCGCACGCCCATGACAGGTCACGTCTCAGTACAGCACCGCGTGTGCAGCACAAGCTCACATTGGTTCGTAGTAAAAAATAGATCATCCCTTGCCATTTAAGGTTTGATCTCGCGTGTTCAGAGATTACAAGCAAAGCAACCACACCTATATGCAGTGAACACGAACCGTTTACAACTGTAGATTTTGCATGTTTGTAGTAAAAATGTATGGTAATAGATCTACCTACGTGGAAGGACCGCACAAACAATATCGTATCTGTTAAGCAGTTTAAATGTCTCATTCATTCAAGTAAACTGTTGGCTTTCTGTAAATATAGAACTCAAACCTTGTCAACAATGTGTTGGAGCCCTTCATGATTTAGTACGGCTATGTAAGCAATAGCATTTCATGGCATGCAATATACCTTCAACTATTTGCCAAAAGCGAATATCTCCCTGCCGATTGTAAAGCGATCCTTGGCATTCAGACAGATGAGTTTTGCATACGTTTATAAAGGCAGAGTACAAACACATTTTATCACGCATAAATGCCATTTCTCAAATCGATGATTGCTTTGAAAAACTGCTCTCTCGGGACAGCCGTGTCGATCGCTCCCTCTCCTCTTCTCGCGACGTTTTGCCTCACATGTTAGAGGCGAGGCGAGGGAGCGATCGACGCGGCTGTCCCGAGAGAGCAGCTTTTCGAAGCAATCATCATGCATCGAGCCGTGAAAACCTACATCATGACATTTTTCACAATCGATGTTTGAATGAGGAGATTTACCCAGAAGAAAGCGTCGACGATTGGTGGTGTGTTTATGAATTCGCAGCGGAAGCGACGTCTGTTCTCTTTTGTCCTCTTGCCCTCGGCTCGGTTTGCTTGTTGCCGAGAGCTTCCTTCGCTTGACCCCCGTGTCTGCGAGCTGTCGGTCAAAACAGTGCACACTGATTTAATTCACGCATGTAAGCAACCGTCTCATATAATAATATAAGAACATTTATACTACGAAAATTATCGTCGACAACTGGGAAGAAATGCCTACCCATGCCGAAGAGGAAATTAACCACTTAACCTAACACAACACCTGACACCCTTCATTGTTTGTGCCAGTTCGATATCAGTACCCATTTAATTCCATACAGGTTCACGGGGAACCGGAGCCTATCCTGGCAGACACAGGGCGCAAGGCTAAACCTAGGATGTAATGCCAGTGCATCACAGAGCACACTTTTTGGGGTAATTTACTGAGCAGGCCAATTAACCAAGGCAGCAGCGTGTCTTTGGATGGTGGCAAGAAACCGGAGTACCTGGCGAAAACCCCAGTGGACACAGGGAGAACACGCAAACTCCATACAGAAAGGCGCCCGAGTCGGGAAACTGAACCCGGCCCCTTCTTGCTGTGAGGCAGCAGCGTTACTCACTGTGCACCGCACCACCCAGTGTTACTATCAGCCATGACCAATCTACTGTGGCACTGAAGGCTACCCTACGCCGTTGTCAGAATGTTCTTACGACGCAACAATCCATCCAGCACTTGCATATGAGCTGACTTCAACACGATCAAAAACTATCAAGGAACTCCAGACAAGCAGTGCTCATGTCTTTACAAGATATGCATGCAGGTGAATGTGCAGCTATTGTACAGTGCATCCATTTGACAGCTAGGTGCGGACTCCTCGAACGTGTCACGTCGTGTGCCACCTACACGCAGCGTGCGGGGTTGACAGCGGGCCCCAGCTCATCCTCCCCGTGTTGGGGGATCTGGGGGGTGACCCGGCATTGCGGATTGCAGTGGCTGCGCCCGAAAGCTGGGGACGAAGAGAAAGAGTGGTGGAGCATCACCAGCATCGTCTCTCCATCCAGGAGAACGAACACTGCAAGTCGAGCAAACTTAACAGCACATGCAGATCGCATTCCTCTGGGTCAGGTTAATACAAAACAGATTGAATACGATCACGTTTAAGAATGCAAACAAAAGTTACTGATGGAGGTTTCCACGGCTCAATGTATGATTTCCGAAGCTGTTCTTTCGGCATAGCCGTATCGAGCGCTCCTCCTCTCTTTCGCAAAGCTTCGTCTTCCATGTCCTTTCACTCAGCCTCAGTATGCCTGGGAATGCCTCCAACGTGGGGGTGAATTGTCGCGAAGGAGAGGGAGCGCTCGACACGGCTATCCCGAAAAAACAGCTTTGGAACGCAATCAGTGCAAACCGTGCTATTTGGAAAGGCACCAAAAGAACAGCTCTTAAAGAAAAATTCTCAGGCCACAAATTATCAACAGCTTTCATAAATTAACCTATTCAGTAAGTCAAAAGTAAGCTTGCAAGCCTCTGTACCGCAGGAATCCCCACATCCAGAGCATGCAAGCTCATTGGGTATGTTTGCCGTAATAATACATCTAGATAAAATTCTAATAATGGACTTAATGCTTCGCCCTAAGCCCTGTCAGTCACGGGGATCAGATAAGCTCGACCACACACTTCACCACGCTGCTCAGTCCCAATAAGCATCAATTACATGCTGGTCCGGATGTCTTGTGACCCCCATTTAATTCTCTAAAATGTAATCTTTTTTTAAACCAACGGGTGTGTAATGTGAGCAATATAAAAAGGTTGAGTCAGTTGTGTTTTATTTAAGCTGGAACCGTTGAGTTACGTAGCTCTTATTAACAATTGTCCTGCGGGGAGGGCTAAGCAAGTCATAACGTCTCAGAGCACAGGGGGCGATTGAGTCAGGGTAGTGAACCTATAGTAACATTTACATTTCTAAAAGGCTTTAACCCGAGGGTCACAATGCGCTGCACTGAGCTATGGAGAGAACGGCATGTCAACAACAACATTAAAATGGACCAATTAAGGAAAATAATGACTACAAATCAATTAAGAACATGAAATAAAAATAAATTTGTTAAGACAACTCAAGGAAGAAGTGTTCCCCAGCAGGCACGGGTCAACAGTGTGCCATCATATAAACTTATATATATATATAAACTTTATCAACCTGGACAAGGGCGTCTGCTAAATAATAATTAACATTAACCTGAAATAAATTGTGGTTACGATTTCAAAATCAATGCGCAAAGGCAAACACATGTTTTAAGGCGTCAATTACACAGGGGTCACAATACACGTGGACCATGTGAATGTTATTGTTGTTGTCATGCCGTTCTCCGTTCTCCCCGCATCTCTGTGCAGCGCTTTGTGGCCCTCGGGTGAAAGGTATTTTAGAAGTGCAACTATTATTACCCAGTGGGGTAACAGCACGTGGCTGCTGCCGCTGCCGCTACCACAAGGCTGCGTCTGATTGCGTCACAGGGCCAACAACGGCTCGGAGACGAGGCGGAAGCAGGAGGCGCGGGGCCTCTGCTTCTCGCTCGCTCCGACATTCTCTCCACCAGCCTCGTCCAAGGCATTCCACCGCCCGTGCGGGTCTCGTGGACTCGCGCTACGAGCTCACGGAGACCTCCTCGGCGAGGCTCTCGAGCCGCGACGATGATCGACCAGCGCGCACGTCGTCACTCACCGCGCACGGCGCCCCAGATGCGCCACATTCTCCTTCCTTGTGCCGAGACGCCGGGCTCACGCTCCGGGCAGCAGCACGGGCACCATGGTCGGGACGATGACGAGGTGGCGGGGGGACGACGACGACGACGAGAGGCTCTGAACGACGAAGGTGTCCGGAGAAGTGACGCGGAGTCGCCCGCG
>JAZEWT010000009.1:6726004-6737634 GCA_036362905.1 Mordacia mordax | reverse complement strand
AGGCACGTGAGAGAGCGCAGTAACGTACCGCGACCTCAATGATCCACTGTGCAGACACGGACGGCGAGTCTATGTGCAGGATATTTTTTTTCTCTAACCGTTGCGTGAAGCCTGTGTTTAGCCCGGCGTTGCTCCAGTGCTGCAGCGGAGCGGCGAGATGCGCGGCGGAACTCAGCGTGGTTTTCAAGATGTATCCCATGGCCGGGTGACGATCGGAGTACTCCGATCGTTTCATTATCCTGGGTTTGCATCCAAGCAGCTGCTCGTGCATAAACTGGGTTCTCAAGTGCTATTGAGTTGGTGTCAACCCAGTCACCAGCTGTTCTGCGCGGGCAATCTGTGGTGTTCAGGTCTGTTCTGCGATTAATTTGGATAAATTTCAGCTGTGAGAATTGCGAATACCTGTTCGTCATGTGACATGCATTAAATTCATATACAGAGCGGGTTGAAAAGTGTTGCACTCTACTGTGCGTGAATCAAAGGTCACTGCAAGTGATCTCGGAAGTATGCTCACTCTACACTGGCTGCCGATGCAATCGCGAGTCATTTACAAAGCCACACTACTCTGCCACCGAGGTATACACTCAGGACACCTTCATTACCTCACCGACCTGCTCACACCATTCACAGCAACGCGCTTGCGCCCTCTCCGCAGCTGCTCACAACACATTCTCGGCATGCCTCGCTCCAAAACAATAAACGCAGACCGGCGCTGCTCCATATCCCCCTCATTCCCTGCGCCTCGCGAGAGAACCACCACAACCTCGACATTCAAAAAGACTACGTAAGCGACACATCTTTGGTCAGGCTTTCTCACACTGAGTTTGGATCCGCGCTTCACTATCCGTGTCTCGTCCATGACTGGACAGGGAATTTGCGCGGCGCGTATATAATTGTATTATTATATAGCTCTCTGCGCTACCCCCTCAGTGGACTCTTGTCTCACATGAAGGGTCGTGCTGCTGTAAAACATCTAATTGGATATTTCGTTTGAGTCCACGATGCAATTATCAGCAAATTTGAGATAGAATTAAAAACTGCTATTTAACAGAGACGTCTCGTGTTATTGAGCACAGTGCTCCATTATAGCCAAGTAAAGACACGGATTTGCATTCATTTGTACTTAGGTGCTACAAACAGTGCCTCTTAGCAGCTTTACATACTCACCCTAGCGTTACAACATCACCGGGGGAGGGTGACGAAGTGAACAGAAAGGGAGGAAGGCAAGGCCAGCGCCAGGAGATTGACACCAATGCACGTGGAGCAAGGCAACAAAGCTGGGGCGCACGCACAGACACGACAGCGATAGTCGTCCGAACACCGGAACGTCTGAGAAATACCCAGAGGTAAGGTGAGAAGAGCCATGGCAAGTACAGCCTGCTGTGCGAGTACTAGTCTGGTCAGAAACGCTCGCTTAAAGCTCTTGTGGCCAAGAAAATAAAGTCTCCTTAGGTGGATCGTAACAACTGCACAATGTCGACATTTACTTTGATGGAAGGATTCCATCAGTATGGCACAGTTAAGGATGATGCATACGTAGGAGTATACGTGTTTTTTCAGCATAGAAAAAATGTGTATATATGAAAATATTGCCATATTATTGTTTTTTTATGAAAGTATTAAAATGCACGGGGGCCCAGTGGGTAGCGCTGCTACCTCACAGCAAGAAGGTCCCGTGTTCGAATCTCGGTTCGGGTGCCTTTCTGTGTGGAGTTTGCATGTTCTCCCCGTGTATGCGTGGGTTTTCGCCGGGCACTCCGGTTTCCTCCCACAGTTCAAAAAACATGCTGCTGTATAGGTTAATTGGCTTGCAGACTAAATTGCCCTCAGTGCCCGGTGATGGACTGGCGTCCTATCGTGGGTGTATCCCTGTCTTGCGCCCTGTGTCTGCCAGGATAGGCTCCGGCTCACCGCGACCCTGTGCAGGACTACGCGGTTGCTGACAATGAGAATGCGTTTCAACAGCATTCAGTTTTAATTTTGTCGTCTGGCACATCATTGTGTTCGTTCTTTTAAAGAAAAACTTGTTTTTGCAAATCAGACATCACAAGTGTCTATTTTTAATTTCTTTATAATTGCCTTGCACTGGTTTTGGCATAAGAAAAGTTCATCTCAGCATAAAAGCGTTTAACGCCGACAGGCCCTGTGTGAAGAAGGGACACGTGGCATATTAGGACACGCACACGCACGCAAAATCTGCTGGCATCAAAAATTTACTTTTTGCCAAACTGCCACAAGGCATAACAGCTCATGGATGTGCCACTTGAGGTTCACAAACTCCCGTTCCACCAGCATATCTGAGCCACCCCAGGGCCGTGCCAAACCAGGCCATTGTGGGTCCGCAGGTATCAGACTGTTGCCCCACGGAAGAAGTTGAATTCTACCGTAGACGTCAAACACAACGAGTGATGTCGAGACTAGCAGTGATGCGTTGTTGGTCACCTTCCTCACGGCGCATTGACTAACGGCACAGGCAATTAACTCGCCGTTAGCTCAGCCCTTAACCCTGCTGGGCCCCGAGGTAGACTGGGATCTGATGTGAAGCCCAAGTACCACGGTTTAGACACCGTGCTATCAGGGCTTCATGCTGGACCGACTCAGGTGTGCCTGTGGAAAAGGGATACGTGTTAGAGCCTTCTTACCGCTGTGTGTTGGCGGCTCCGTGCTGGTGGTTGTGTGCTCCGTGGTGGACTCTGTAGATGCATCTGTGGTGGTGAAGGATTCGGTGGGCGAGGCTTGAGTGACCTCAGACCCTGTGCTTTTGGACCCGGAAATGGGTGGGGGTTCTGTTGTCGTTGTCGTCTCGACGATGGTGGTCGTGTCCGCAGAATCTGCAGGCTCTGCAGCATACCGGAGTACAGCATAACACACAGATAAACTATCACACCAACCTGTCAATGTAGATTTTCGCGACTCGATATATGATAATTGCTCTGAAGATCTGCTTTTCTTAGAATATCCGTGGCAAGTGCCCCTCCTCCCTCCTCGACATGGCTATCCCAAAAGAGCAACTATTAAACACATACATACACACACATATCTGTGCAGCACTATGTGACCCGTGGGTTTGAAAACGATTTATAAATGCAATTACGATTATTATTAACAGCAATCCTTCTACCAATTATATATAACTGCAGATACAACCATTTCACATTTCTGTACGTACACAAAAACAAAGGTTAGGTATTGAAAGCTTTCTAAACTAAGGAGGAACACATATGAAAAATATGGAGAGCAATTGGAGGTGGGGGCGGCACGGTGGCTCATTGGGTAGCGCTGTCGCCTCCTCACAGCAAGAAGGGCCCAGGTTCGAATCTCGGCTCGGGTGCCTTTCTGTGTGGAGTTTGCATGTTTTCCCCATGTCCGCGTGAGTTTTCGCCAGGCACTCCGGTTTCCTCCCACAGTCAAAAAAACATAATGCTGCATAGGTTAATTGGCTTGCAGACTAAATTGCCCACAGTGCTAGGTGATGGACTGGCGTCCAATCGTGAATATATCTCTGCCTTGCGTCCTTTGTCTGCCGGGATAGGCTCCGGCTCACCGCGATCCTGTACAGGATTGAGCAGTTTCTGACAATGAGATGGGAGATGCATTGCAGGTGGATGAGAATCAAGATGGTGAGATAAAAGGGTGGACCAGGGCATGTTGGAATGCTTGTTGGAAAGCTGAACTTGATAAATCAGAGTAACGTAACAATGTGGCCAAATAAGAACGTATTTCATCAGGGCATTCCACCTGCTATGACTTGTGTTCAGAAATGTGGTTATTACTGAACCAAATGGTACAAAAAGAGCCAGGGGTGCAAATAATAGTTTTGTAAAATAAAAAAATCTTTCTCTTTGCTTTGTTGGTCTACTTGCTGATTTGCCGTTCTTATGTCGTTGTTGCGGGCGGCGCGGTGGCCCAGTGGTTAGCGCTGACGCCTCACAGCAAGAAGGTCCCGGGTTCGAGTCTCTCGGCTCCGGTGCCTTTCTGTGTGGAGTTTGCATGCTCTCCCCGTGTCCGCGTGGGTTTTCGCCGGGTACTCCGGTTTCCTCCCACAGTCCAAAAGCATGCTCCTGGATAGGTTGATTGGCTCGCAGACTAAAAATTGTCCCGCAATGCCCGGCGATGGACCGGCGTCCCGTCGTCGGGTGTATTCCTGCCTTACGCCCTATGTTTCCGGGATAGGCTCCGGCTTCACCGTGACCCTATATAGGATTAAGTGGTTTCAGATAATGAGATGAGATGTCTTTGTTGCTGACGTGCCGTTCTCTCCGCAGGTCTGTGCAGCGCTTTGTGACCCTCGGGTGAAAAACGCTCTAGAAATCCAATTATTATTATTACTTCAGGGCGGTGCGGTGGTCCAGTGGTTAGCGCTGACGCCTCACAGCAAGAAGGTCCCGGGTTCGAATCTCTCGGCTCGGGTGCCTTTCTGTGTGGAGTTTGCATGCTCTCCCCGTGTCCGCGTGGGTTTTCGCTGGGTACTCCGGTTTCCTCCCACAGTCCAAAAGCATGCTCCTGGATAGGTTGATTGGCTGGCAGACTAAAATTGTCCCGCAATGTCCGGCGATGGACTGGCGTCCCGTCGTCGGGTGTATTCCTGCCTTACGCCCTGTGTTTCCGGGATAGGCTCTGGCTCACTGTGACCTTATATAGGATTAAGCGGTTTCAGATAATGAGATGAGATGAGATTATTACTTCATTTGTTTTAAGTGTGCCATTTTGGTGACCCAGGCCACTCTTACAAATAAGTACTTATCATCATCTTTTGCGTTTTCACTTGGCTAAGCAAAATCAACTTGCAGCATTGACAGATGCACGTTGGGAATTCCATAAAGAACAAATACGAATCAGAAAGTGCAAAAGTTAAAGGCATCATTTTGCAATGTTGATAAAAAAAATCTGGGTGCTCACGCTGAACACAATCCACTTCCTGCCAGGACACATCACCGAAACCAAGGTGAAAACACACAAGAGAAAGATGTCAAGTGTGGAAATTGGGCGATAAAATCATTTTGCTTACACGTGCTGCAAGAATTGCTGTATCTTGGAAACGTGAGAAATAGCAACAAGCTGGAGGGGCATTCATGCAGCAGTGGATCACGTAAAGACCTTAGATGGCACAGCGTTGGGCGCTGGTTTTTATTTCGTCCTATAAGACAAATTCGGTTCCGCATAGTAGACTCACACATTGCCCCTCCATTTGCTAACCACCACCCCACTCCACCAAGCACTCAGCTTCACAGTAGCACGGTGGCCTGGCGGTGAGTAGCTCTGCCACTTCACAGCAAGAAAGTCCTGGGTTCAATTCCTCACTCCGACACCTTTTTGTGTAGAGTTTGAATATTCTCCTCGTGTCCACGTGAGCTTTCGCCGGGTACTGCGGTTTTCTCTCACAGACCAAATGCTTGCTGCCGAGGTTAATTGTCCTGACAAAATTTCCTCCCGCACTCTGAGATGTTGTAACTTGCTCACCCCTCCCCGCTTGACAACTGTTAAAAATAGCTACGTGGCTCAAAGTCCCCTTCTAGCTTAAATACCAAACTGACCGAACTTTTGCACGAAAACAAATTTACGGCAAAATCTGAGCGCCGAGTTGTGACTGCTGCGCTCCTGACACAGCCACTCGGCCGGCTCGTTGGGCTTCGCCGCTCACCGACGGAAGGTGGCACAGGTCACACGCGTGCCACCTCGCTCGCTCACTCGAGCCAGATGTGGATTCAATGCGTCCCTTTGTGTGGACGCGCAACGGTGATTTGAGAAGGGAAAAAAAACGCTCTCTGGCATGCGGCAATTGGCGCCAGTGTTCAGCAGCAGCAGCGCTGATTAGCGGCTCCTTGTTATTCTACCAACCACCCCCGCAATCGCTCAAGCGTTTACTCATCGCTCTTAAATAAATTCAAACTAACGTTTTTTTTATTTAACCGAACTATTAGCGCTTTTTCAAAGGCGACCTGGCCAGACGTCTGATATTAACAGCACACATGGGAATTTATAGCAGCAGCCAAATAATGTAAACGCGTATTTCTAAATGTGGAAGGAGGAGAGGGGACCAAGCAGAACTGGAACTGGATAAATTCCACGTGACCAGAAGGAGAGAGAAAAAGCATGCGAAAGTCAAATATACACATCAGGTTTGGAATCAAAAGCACGTCCTTCTGTATAGTAGGCGAGGCAAATGATATCTCTTCAATGAATGTAGCCTTTTCGTGTGGCACGTGCGTGTTCTTCCCGTGTCTGCGTATTTGTTTGCTGAGTCCTTTGGTTTCCTCCCATCGTCCAAAGACACGCTGCTGCCTAGGTTAATTGGCCTGCTGAGTACATTTCCCCCAAAAAGTGCCCTGTACTGGACTGGCGTCAGATCCTGGGTATAGTCCCGCTTTGCGCCTTGTGTCTGCCGGGATAGGCTCCAGCCCCCCCTCCCCCCGCGCAGGATTAAGCGGGTACTGATACTGAACTTAATGTAGTCATTGAATTTTCCAGATTATCGGGAAGACTCCGGAGAGTCAACATAAGGTTATTTAAATTGGGTCTCTTGCACGCGCGTGCAGCGACTGGATTATAAGACGTACCTCCAGATGTTTCTTTACAATACAGGGTGGGTGGTGGCAGGAAATTGCGTTTTATTATCCTGAGAATACAGTCGTTGTGGCATACCATATTGATTGTTCATGGGGAAACGGTTAGTCAAGATGTTTAAATTAAATCTCTTTCCAGAAACATGTCAACGCACTGCTGGTTGACGGCTTCCCTGGAGACTTGTTTTCGTGAACGTTGCCGCGCTCGTCACGGTCGATTGAGGAAGCGCGGAAGTGACCACGACCCATCTCACACCGTCGATAGTATCCGTGTCCAAACTTGAACTGAGATCTCCAACTCCATAGCGTAGTGTACTAGCCGCTGTCGTCACGCCACCAACCCGTTTCTTACTTACTGCCAGCTCACTTCAAATTAACTACAAAGTGCATATACAACAGCTTGCTCATTTCCTTGTTTACTGTCATGGGGCTTGACAATAGCTTTCCAAAGTTGTTTATTTCGGAGGGTCGTGTCATGGGGTTTTTTGGGCTATTCGTGATCATTGCCACGGATGATAACGCGACCAAAATCAATAATCAATTATTCTTTTGGGGGCGGCACGGTGGCCCAGTGGGTAGCGCTGTCGCTTCATAGCAAGAAGGTCCCAGGTTCGAATTTCGGGTGCCTTTCTGTGTGGAGTTTGCACGTTCTACACGTGTCCACGTGTATTTTCACCGGGCACTCCGGTTTCCTCCGACAGTCCAAAAAACATGCTGCTGCATAGGTTAATTGGCTTGCAGACTAAATTGCCCGCAGTGCCCGGTGATGGACTGGTGTCCCGTCGTTGGTATATCCTTGCCTTGCGCCCTGTGTCCGCCGGGATAGGCTCCGGCTCACCGCGACCCTGTACAGGACTAAGCGGTTTCTGACAATGAGATGAGTGTCTTAAAGCCACCTCCACCCCACGCGGCCGCCCATTCGTGGGGTTGTCACGTGTGAACAGATCTCTGTCGGATGGCGTTCACGACCCGTTGTCTTTAACGCAATCCAATCCACAAGGCTCGACCATGGATTCGTGATCTGTTTATACTCTCACGTTTATTTTAAGAGGATCTCACAAACAAAATGAGGAAAGAACATGAAGCACTCTTCCGTTGCCGGTCTCACTTCCTCATTCTACCTTCAACTCTCAAAGCAAAAAAACCCACAAAGGAATCCAATACCTTTATACTTCCTACCTTCTGCGTGCCAGCTGTTTAGGGAACTACTCGTTTGTTATTCAATGCCATGCAATGACATTAAATCTACAAGAATCAAAATTGTAAGCAAGTACTGTTGGGAAGTCTCATCTCATCTCATTGTCAGAAACTGCTTAGTCCTGTACAGGGTCGCGGTGAGCTGGAGCCTATCCAAGCAGACACAAGGCGCAAGGCAGGGATATATCCATGATAGGATGCCAGTCCATCACCGGGCATGCGGGCAATTTAGTCTGCAAGCCAATTAACCCATGCAGCAACATGTTTTTTGGACTGAGAGTGCTCGGTTAAAACCCACGTGGTCACGTGGAGAACATGCAAACTCCCCACAGAAAGGCCCCGAGCCGAGATTCGAACCCGGGACCTGCTTGCTGTGAGGTGATAGCACTACCCACTGAGCCACTGTTGGGAAGTCCAGATATATATTTATAACTGTGTGTTTGTGTGCCGATCATCTGAGTCAGTCAGCCCATAGCACCTGGGTCTGTCCCGCGATTTCTTACCAGCAAGCCTTCGACACTTCAGCTGACAGTCTCAAAATGCACCTGGCCTGGCACGGGCACTGTGATGACGTCACCACCACTTAGTGGCGATTGGCAATTGTCTTCATGATTAAGTTTCCACAGCTCGCTGCATGAGAACTCCTCTCCATAGCTGTTCTGTAAAGCGTTCCTGCTTTTCTCCTCCCATGTTGAAGGCATCAATCAGAAGCCTGATGACGCATCCAGCATGGGAGGTAATATGGTCGCGAGTGTGCTAAGACAGATCTGTAACGATACAATTATCGAACTATATTTGCACCTAGACACGTTTGTTTCTGTAGGCAGCAGACACGTGTTTTATGTAAAGAAACGTGATATATAAAATTAATTCAAATTAGACTTTTGATTTTTACAATGGAGCACGCTGTGTTTTTCGCTAAAGTGTCCGTGAAACTGGCAACAATCTGGCAGCACTCGCTGTAAAAACAAGACTTCATTCCATAGAGGAAACTGACTGAAATATTCCATCTACATTGATGGAACTTCAGGAAGCCGGGGGACATATATTCAACAGTGTGACAAGAGGAAAGCCAGATGCAGGGCCCGGGGATGTGAGGGCTGAATAGGAATGCCAAATGCAATTTGCGAACAACTGTACATTAACGTACATCTTAATTGCAAATGGCCTATGCAAAAGAATTGACTGAGCTCACGAAAATTAGACGCTGGGTAAAAAAAATACCCCCTCTAGTACCCAATTAGTGCGGCCAAGATGCTCGAAGTGATGAGTGTAGTTTGCATGTCGTTTGAGAGTGGCAGGTTTCACGTGCCTGTTGGCCGTGTGAGACGAAACCGTGGTATAAGCACCAGGTTCCCCACCCCCGCGCGAGGGAATACAGACAAGATTTGTGCCTTTTTGAATCTTGAAAGGGCGACAGTATTTTTTGGGAAAAGACCGAGCGTCCGTCAGAGTAAAGTCATTCACGTATCCACTATCTGTGGACGTGGGCTCTACTATCGCACAGGTTCTTGCGGTTGTGTCATAGAGGTCTGTCTCGTGTTATTGGGTTTTTGCCACGTGTTGTTTAGTGTAATTTCAGAAGTTACATCTCTACGTGCTGGAAACTCGGATTTTTCGGGTGACTTTCCTGGCACGTGGAGCGAAAAATCAGACTCGACGTTGTCGGACAACTCGCGGCACCCCTCGAACTCATGCGAATTCCGTCAGGAGCCACCTTTTAACGCTCGTGCCATTGAAGGCAAGTGCCATGCCTTCAAAACCATAGCAGTTCCTCAGAATGTTTGTCGCTCTGTTCGTTTGTCTGATAGTCCTTACAGAACATGCCAAGGGGTTTCGTTGGACCTAAGTGAATTTGGTGTACAGGACTAGCGTGGAAAATGAGCAGGGAGTGGACCCAGTAGGGTTTGTAAACAGGAATTGATGTCACGGAGGGCGGAAATGACACCCATCTCCCTCAAGATGTGTTTTTCAGCAAATGTAAGTGGAGAAACGACCGCTGTCTCCAAACACGGTCATTGTTTATGGGAATCGTTGGAGACTTAGGTCTCGCCCGCATCAGAGTTGAATGGGTGGCACTGGAATGTCCTCTCTCTCACTTCAAATAATAATTGTAATAATATTCCTGTGTTTACTACACAAAACACACAGCTCTAGGGAGCCCCAGGACCATGTTGTAAGCAATGTCCTGTGTACATTTTTCCAGTTTGCCAGAAATTGGATTGTCAAAACTCCCCATAAAGTATATACAAATGGTTAACTCTGAAAATGCCCACTAGATTATCGGCCGACTTAGCTTCTGCACATTCCTACAGGTTATGGGCAGAGCCACGATTTTATAAGTAGTAAAATAGATAGACGTTTATTGTTACAGTAGATATTACCCAGTGAGCGTGCAAGCTCTAGATTATGGATTTCTGCAACACAAAAAACGTCCGAACTGACCAACGCAGCAACGTACAAAAACAAATAGATAAACAGGCATTATGTCCTTCATATATCCGTTTCTCCATGTGGAAAATAAAAGTATTTTCGATAAAACTCATTGGCCACACGGCCTTCTGACAGTGCCTAATTTCAGCAGCGTTGATTGTGTACAAGCAAAGGGCATTTTTAACATTCATTTTCTCATCGTCAGTCACGCTTATTGCCTTAATCTAATCACCTGGCAACGCTGGTGCTTTGCCAGGTGTTATGGGTCTTGTTTTCCCTCTGAGTAATTCGACAGGATTATCTCCCACAATGCTCTCCAAAGCCACATATGACATTCGCGCTTCATCCACACTTAAGCCCAACGCTGGATACATTTACATTCACAAATACTACAGTGTGGGCAGCTGTCGCCTCACAGCAAGAAGGTCTCGGGTTCGAATCTCGGCTCGGGTGTTTTTCTGTGTGGAGTTTGCATGTTCTCCCCGTGGCCGCGTGGGTTTTCGCTGGGCACTCCGGTTTCCTCCCACAGCCCAAAAACATGCTGCTGCATTGGTTAATTGGCTTGCAAACTAAATTGCCCGCAGTGCCCGGTGATAGACTGGCGTCCCATCATTGGTATATCCCTGCCTTGCGCCCTGTGTCTGTGGTGAGGCTCCGCTCACCGCGACCCTGTACAGGACTAAGCGGTTTCTGACAATGAGATGAGATAAGAAATCCTACCGTTTATTGTCAGCCCGGAAGGCGATTGTGCCTTATACTAAATATAAAAGTATATTTTTTTATCGACTCTCTTTTAAACGCTTGTGTACGCTGGAAGAAATATGTAACTATGATGATAACAACAATCTTCGGGTGATCCCTAATCTAAGGGTCATATAAAGAGCCAATGCTGCATATTGGAAGCAACACATTTTGACATTACCGGCTGATGAATGTGGCCTGAAAGACTAAGCACGTGCCATTGGCAGTACTCGTGTGAATTAATACCATGTGTAATTTTTCTCTACTTATTTAAGACTGTGTATTGAAAAAAGGCTTGTTAATGTTCTACAGAGATTAAATGTAAATTTCCGTGGAGCTGTAATTAAATACGCGTTTATCAAACGCTCGTTAATGTGCCAAGTGGCTAGTCCAGGCATAAAGCTCGTAACTTTATAACGTGAGCCTGCGCTCACATAAAGCTTGTTATTTAAGACGCTGCTGACGAGTCCGTTCGATACACATCACGATGACACAATGTACGCACCGCACGTAGACGCCGTGTGTGAAGAGGGAACAAATCTGGGTTACACTGGCGTCTGCACGATGATTTTAAATTAGCGTTTGTGACTTCAAGCATGGGCGGCGCGGTGGCCCAGTGGTTAGCGCTGACGCCTTACAGCAAGAAGGTCCCGGGTTCGAATCTCTCGGCTCGGGTGCCTTTCTGTGTGGAGTTTG
>JAZEWT010000009.1:6712396-6722491 GCA_036362905.1 Mordacia mordax | reverse complement strand
GCCTATTTGTGGAGGTTCACGGTTCATGTGCAGTGGCACACCCCGGTTAATGCTGACATTCGCCGTAAATATCCCACTCCTTCTGCTTCAGAGTTGATATTAAAGATCCCGTGACGTGATTTTCAAGAGGGCATAGTGCACGTGCGCTATGCCACAGTCTGGATTGATCAAATTTCAAAACGTTACCCACGAATAATTTTATCAGGGAAAAATCACGACAAATCGCACAATCTTCTGTTGGTCTATACCCGTCCGTGAAATATTGCGTCCTCGTGGTGGCCTCGCTCAGTCCGAATTGCGTGGTTTACAAAACGTGCCGGTTGTGTCACTATCAGTTAAGTTCACCGGCTATTTCCTGAGAGGTCATATTGAGAACTCAGAGGCGTCGAGATAGCGGTGGTGTCGTGTCACGTCATCTGCGGAGCGGGTTCACCCAAAATGGCAATTCATTTAAAGAATGTACCACGGTATCGTCAGCGCCTTTGGGAATTAGATAGGCGAGCCGGAATATTTGGCGACAGTTCCTGCCTTTGTTGGATGGTCGGGGACTGTTCCGGTTTAAATATCCCACGTGTGTGTGTGTGGGATACACGTGTGCGTGTGTGTGGGGGGCATACACGCGTGTATGTGTGTGGGATACACTTGTGTGTGAGTGGTATGCGCGTGTGTGTTGACCATTGTCTAATTGTGCCGTTTTGGATCACGAGCAAACGAACTCTTGACTTTACAGTGCTTCATTATAATCAGGGTGCTTTGGAACAGGCGCAATACGCCATGGTACAGTCACAGTCCGAGGGTTTCATTACATAACCTACATTATTGCCGAATATGAAATGCCCAATTTCACCTGAGCTTAATTAATAATTCTGACAGGAACCCCAAGTTTGATTCAACACAAGTCATACAGCATGTCACTCCACAGGATCAACCAGATTATGACTTTACACATAGTGAATACACGTTTAATCCGTGATGGAACGGATATAGACCGTGTTGAGTTCTTAAAGCTGGCAAAACTAAATTCGGAATGTTCTTTCAACAGCTAAATGTGCTGTCCGCTTTATGACTCCACTGCTGGATGAGGGACTCCGCACGCTATCTAAGCCCGAAGAGATACCTGACCTTATTTCACCACGCTGGTCAATGTTCGGTCTGGGTTTGAGTTTCAGCCTTTATGTGTGGAGCATGCATGTTTATGTCGAATTCTCTGTTTTCCTCCAACAGTCTAAAAACATCCTGCCTCGTTTTCTTAGCCTGACTAAATCCCCCCCCGTGCCTTGGCGTCTCATCCTGGGTATGGCCTTGCTTTGCGCCTTTTGGTTGCGGGGATAGGGTCCCGCTCACTGTGACCTTCTACAAGCTGAGACGGGTACTGATAATTGATCAATTCGAATGGAACATTCCGGGTGACTCAGTCATCAACATCTCATCTCAATCCAGTAGTCAACAAAATCATTTGCACCTCTGTGTGATTACGTGTATAGCCTCAGAACCCCATCAAAACAGGTTTGTTTTCTCATCTACAGTGTGTATCATAGCGTTGGCATTTCTCTGAATTATCACTCCCCACCCTTGTCACATGATAGACGCCATGCTATATATTTGTAAAATATTCATCGTATGCACAGCACTACATTGCTGAAAACAAATACATTTAATAATTCCAGTTTAGAGCATCTGCCTCAATAGCACACGTGTAAGAGCCTCTAATTATAGAATTAAAAATATTAACTTTTATCGTTAGTTACTAAACAACGAACGCATCTTATCAGCGGCAGTGTTGGTAAATGCCAGTTTGGCTTGAACTAATTTTTCCAAAATATCTCCTGCATCCTTCGTAGTCCTCCCCCCCACCCATGAAACATGATCCAACCCCCACAACTCGAGTTTGCATCCTCCTCTGTGTTCAGAGGCGGGGGGGGGGCAGCGAGCCTTGTTCTTATCTTGCTCGCCGTGTAATTGTCTCGCATCTCCCAGCAGGAATCCTCAGCGGAAGTCAGACTGCACCGACCGGACGAGACGTGTGTGTGGAGTGCAGGGATCCTAGCTACCGCCCTGCCCGCTTCGCTCCCCAAGGGTTCCCCTGTTCGCTCGCCAGCCCGACAGCGAGCAGCTTGTGGGGGGGGGGGTAAAGAACGATACAGGTCCTGTTGTGCGGAGATGTCACGACACGCTGTGTTCCCATATTAATAGTCAAGTATAAGCGGTACCGTGTTCTGTCGCCTCCACATGTAAATAACATGTGCAAGTCCGTTAGCCTCGTGGTATTTCAAGACAAATATTATCCAGTGGCACGTGTTAAAGCGAATAAACTATGAGCTGGCTGTGACTGAGCTCAGGGTTTCATCAACAGAATGGGGTTTGTTGAAGAAGGCTGCACCTCCAAGATGTTATTGCCAAGCGCACTATGGAGCATGGTTAGAACATACTCTTTAGTGTCTATATTGTTTTGCATGTCTATACTACACAGGGCTGCACAGCAACACATGGTGCTTTATATAGGAAACCTAATACATCGAAGGTTTTATTGGGGCACTTTCATGTTTGTCTTTTTAACGTCCCAGCGATTTACTTATTGTCCTAAATGCATTGCGTGTGTGCACAGTCATTATCAATCATCATCAGCCATGACCTAGCCACAACTAGATGAAGATCCCCCCATTGCCGTTTCTCTTCCATGCGAAAATCCATCCATCTAGCTCCTGCACAAAAGACAAACGTGTCCAACAGTTGGTCTGGGAAGACGGTTCCCTGATGTTCTAAGCATCACTTGTTTGAATGCTTGCTACAGGTCACCAGTACTGTTGCGCCAGTTCTATATTTGTGCTTGACTGTCAAAGGGCCAGAGTGTCCTCCACCACGGGCAATCACCCAAACACCAGTCCATGCCTTCAGAGGTTGAAACTGCCTTTAGAGCATGGACTCCTGGCTTCAGTCACTAGCAGTTTCAAGGTCAGGAATATAAGCAAAACAGCACTTTGTGAGACGTCGACCGTAGCAGTCATGGAGAGACTCGGTCTTGCCATGGAAATCTATATTTATCACCAATGGTTCAGGGACATGGATGAGCACCGCGCCCCTGATCGAGACACTTTAGCTCGTTGAACTGCCACAGAATCTCACTCGCTCGAGAGGCTGGGCCACTGAAATCCCACTTGCTGGAGAAGTTATTCATGGAATGTCCTTTTAATCTGCATATCGTGCATTACCACAGTGGAAGGAAAAGGATTGGGCTTGCTGATTAACGTTGCTGAGCCTTACAACACAAACAGTGCACGTCTTCCATATCCCCGCCCTCAACACTGTGCGAGTGTGCGCGTGTGTGTACGGTGGTTCTGTCACCCACTGAGCTGCAAACCTAGCGACCTGAGTTCGGATCCTACTCACGGTCAGCACCAGTGACGATTTTCTGAACCGTTCCTGGGCCTTGCCTAGGTCAACTCAGCCTCAAGTGATTACCCGGTACGGTGTGTAAACATCGCTTCGAGGGAGACAGAGACAACCGGGCCTGATGCTGGCCACCCACCCCCTTGAGCTAGCTTTCATAGATGCTTGCTATAGTATGTGAGAAACAGAAACGTTTTACCATTTCTGACAGCTATACAAGTATGAAGATCTCAATACACCAAATAGACACCTTTCACAAAATGCCAAGTTTGCAACAAAAAAACCCCCACACATACTTGTATTAAAATACGTAAAAAATGCTTTGGTAATGTATGCATTGTAATGATGTAGATTTTCACGGCTTCGAGAAGCTGCATCCTCAAGCGCCTGAGGATGCCTCCAACGTGTGAGGCAAAACGTTGCGAGGTGGAGAGAGGAAGCGATCGACGTGGCTGTCCCGAGAGAGCAGCTTTTCGAAGCAATCATAATGTATGCATTGTCCTTGACACTGATTGGTCCACACCACATACAGCTTACTGGAGCCTCGTTCTCAGTGATAGACAGGTGTTGCTAAAAGGCAAAACAACCAACAGCCACTAATGCGATGAAGTAGAGGTTTAAACTAGGGTTCCTCCACCTTCAAGGCCCACTTGCACATGGTCTCCACCGATCACTAGGTGGTGCTCACGGCCTACTGATGGGTCACGACCCACAAGTTTGAGAATTGCGGGTTTAAACATCCCCGAGGACCAAACACGGCATGTGAAGACCTTCCTCCACAGGGGATTTACAAACTGACACTAACGTAGGGTTTCACGACTCGACGTATTTGAAATGTTCTCAAAAAGTTGCTCTTTCAGGATATCTGTGTCGAGCGTTGCTCCTCTCTTTCGCGACATTTCGCCTCTGACGTGGGAGGCTAGTTCGATGGTACCTCCTACCTGGGAGGTGAAAGAGTGCGGGGGAACGCTCGACACGGCTATCTAGCAGCTCTGGAAAGCATTCTTCATACATTGAGCCATGGCAGACCTACATCAACATATTGGATATGAATTTGAAGACACTTTACTAAATCTTGTCACAACGATCATTATGCACAGCGGAACGACTTCATGCGTCTACTGAACAAAAATAATGTTTGCACTTCCACAAAATTATATTATCCTAACGATCGAGCCACCCACTGTGTACACGGTACTTCAATCTAGCAATAAGTCATTTCCTGCTCCACTGAAACTGACGGCAGTTTGTAAAATAGTTTTTGTTGGGATTATTCTTAAGAGGCAGCTGTGCGGAAGCGAGCGAATTCCAGTATTCTGAGTTTAAGCCATAGCCTTCACATGCAGTGTTATGACCAAATAACCCTGAATGGCAGCTGATACCACTCGAACTCAGAAGCGCAGCAGGCATGAGCCTGGCTCGTAACGATGATGGACACTGCCTGGGAATGCCAGGTGATACAGCTTTGGACGGTAACAAGGTGAGCAGGAAATTGCGGTGAGCTCCTCGATTGAATCTATCTGTACGGCGCTTTGAGTGATATCCTCTCATATGCTTGCAAAGGGTCTTTTTTTCCTGTGTACTCTGCTTTCCTAAAAAAAACACTCATTTGTGGGAAACCAGTCTTGAAACTTAGTGACGCTTTCCTGGATGATTAAAGAACATTACTTTTTGCCTTAGTTCCCAAATTAATGAAATCAAGGCTCCCAACACAACGACTAACTCCATTATTCAACTGCACCTACCCCAAAGTTCAACTGTCCGATTCGTTTTCGGGCTATGTTATGCGTTGTTTATCTTCCTAAAGTAGTTCGTGGCTCACGGAGCGAAGCGTCTGACACAGCGCCGAACATTGCGGGAATCCCAACCGTAGCATCCTTGGACCGCCGCAGGTTCCAACTTTCCGTCTTCCAACCCGGCGTAGTTTGTCATCATCAGTCATCCTGCCCAGACTTGCAGGGGACTCCGTCGCTTCCCCCCGCAGCGTGTGCGCTCATACATTACATTTGCCTTCACCTATCGCATTGGGAGGTGACCTTAAACGTCGGCCTGAGCTGACTTATAATCGTAATTAAAAAACAACGCAATTTAGAAGGCGCTGCGCGAATTCCGCGCCTGGTAATGGACGAGACGCGGATACTTAGGCGTAGCGAGGAAATCGCAGAGGGGAGGGGGAGTATACCTGGCGGTCAGCCGACGCCAACACGCCAGACACTGCTTCCTGTACATTGTGACGTTATCGGCCAATTTATTAACGAGTGCTTTTACTTATGGGAAGAAAAAACGGAGAGCCCGGAGGAAACGCCAACGCACAACAAGAAGAGAACGCACAAACTCCACACACACAAAGGCATCCGGGGGGCGTGGGACGTTCGCTCTGTGAGGCACGGATGTTTCCACTCCATAGACACCGTTCCGCCATGATTGCTCGACACGCTTTGTGACCCTCGGGTGAAAAGCGCTCTGTAAAAATGCAATTTTTAGTATTATTACTACATCGCCAGCAGCCTGCGTTCCCTGCTCAGAAACTCGAGGTCTAAATGCACAACGTTAATCATCCGTGACACGTAGATGTGGCCCATGTACAGTAGCCCAACACTTAAAGGAGAATGTAAACAATGCAAGCGAAAAATTACAGGTGGTTTTCCATGGCACTAGATATTAATAAACAATGGATTGCAATGGCATAACATAATAATAGGAGACATTCACCCAGGTAAGCCTCATTTGACTCGACGGTTTTTTTATTAGAAAAGTCCTAACACATTGGGATGTTTGGTCAATTCCATTAATGTGACATCATGTTAGAGGAAACCAGAGAACATAGAGAAAACCCTTACCTTACGTTTTTAGGGGGGAACGCACATCTGTCAACATGTCCTCATGCCTACAAAAACCTTGTATTCCCAGACACTTTCCTGTCCAAGCTATAACCAGGCTCAACACCTGCTTGGCTTCTAATATCTGAATAGATTCAGCATATTCAGGACGTTGTGGTCACAGGCATATGAGCAAATCTTCCGTGTCATGTTTATCTTTAACAATACATCAACCGTCGTACTACAAAACCACTTCGTATAGGATTTAAAGTACACTCAAGATGGATTCCATTTTTTTTGGGCGAGGTCAGGTCAAAAACGTTTGTCGTAAAACCCTCCACCACCCCACAACAGCCAATGAGTAACGTTTGTCAACGTGGACAAAACGTGCCGATTTTTAACTATCTCAGCACACCGGTGTGTTGGAGTACCAGTAGGTACGGGTTGCCTGATGATGCTGACTGCAATTAGCAGCGAAACGTAGTAATTCATTTGTAAATGCTGTGAGTTTGCTCTCCAACACATCGGTGTGCTGAGATAGTGAAGAATTAGCACGTTTTGTTCACGTTGACAAACTTTGCTAATTGGCTATTGTCGGGTGGTTGAGTGTTTACAACAAAAAAAATTTCTTGACCTAACCCAAAAAAAATGGAATCCATCGATAGCATTGGCTACGAAAGCCTTCGAATTAAAGTTAAACTCAAGATGTTTCTGCAAACAACCAAAAAACCGCATTGAAACCCGTAATGTATGAGCGCAGCGGCATATATTTCAACGATGCCTACGCCAAAAAAACTCAAGTCAGCTCATTTGCTATTTAGGAGCATCAAGCCCGTCTCAAGGCATTACACAGCGGCCGCCCGGCACGCATAAGAGGCTCATTGTTTTCTGCCCTTGAAAGTGACGCCTGGCTAGGGGGGGGGGCGCACACACTCACGCATACACATCTATCACTGCCTCCCCAACGTACAACAGCTGTGTACAAGTCTGTTTGCGTCCGTTCCTTCTACAGGCTCCGACAGACGTTCAATGGAATATACCACTTTTGATAGGATACCTATGATACATATCCGATACGTGGCGCACCCATTAATCAATCCACTGCTGGATGAAGGCTGCCTCTCCTAGGGCAGGGTTAGCCTAGCGCTATAAATGACCCGTAGGCTCGTGATTAAGGCTGAAACAAGATATCCCGTCCCCATTATGAAGTTAACCGAGTAATTCGCCAACCGTAGAGTCCGACGCTAGAGCCGATAAAAAGCGGGCGGGGCAAATCCGGATGGCAGTTTCTGGTGGCTGTGATGTAATACAAACGCTTGCTGTATAATCACGTACAACATATAACGATCTAAAAACCGTCTATTCCTACACACGTGATGTCTGACTCGCCCTTCCCCCAGCTATCCGTCCTGTCGACTCCCCTACCTCTGTTCATATCAAGAATCAAGACGTTATCTTTTTCTGCCGCCTCTGACTGCCCCTCTCCTTCAAAACTTCATACAAAAATGTCCCCGTACAGGGTAATAGGCGCGCCGTTGCACGCAGACGCCACAAAACTCAAAATCGAATGCAGTATTTCAAGTACATCGTGGGAAATATATTCAATAAAAATTCAGTGCTTTGCTCGACGTGGCGAGACAACACGTGCCAAGGGCCTGTCTCTCTCTCTCTCTCTGCCCGTTCTGAGGTTTCGGGCAATGGTTCTGACCTTTGCTGCGTATAAAAGCGCTCAATTTGACCACAACCACACGTGTGCCTCGCCGTCGAGCGAGCGCGTGTAACAAATCGTGGCTCTTGTGGTCTCCAGCACGTACCTTGCTCGCTGCGCGGTGTCTGTGTGTGCACGGCGAGTTCGTATTCTCGTGACACGTACCTGCCGTGTGGTAGGCGAGGGCTACCACCGCAATGAACACGACGAATGAGCGTTGCTGGGCGTTCATCATCTTGAGCAGTCGCGCTCGGAAAGACGGAGCGATGGGTTTTTTTTCAGTTGACGGTTGCAGACTGCTGCTACCTCCGCTTGCGGTTCCTCGGCCCCCTTTGTCTTAAAACTTCGAGCGCGGTGACAACTCTGCCTGCCAGAAACTTGCCCCTGCCTTCTCTCCCCACGTGAGTGAGCGAGCGAGCGGCTCAGAGGAGGAGTTGCCACCCCTCTAGACCGACCCCCCAATCCCCCTGCCCTGCGTGAGAGAGGGGGAAGGGGTGAGTGACTCTCTCTCCCCCCGTGAGACGGAATCCGGCGTGCGTGAGGGGATAATAATAATTGCATTTATAGAGCGTTGTTCACCCGAGGGTCACAAAGCGCTGCATAGAGGTATGGTGAGAGACGCGCTCTTGCGGCGTCACAGAACAAGTGAGTAATGTGGGGGGGGGGGGCATTACTCATCGCTCACCTCCTCCCACGGTCCGCGAAATCCATGCCCCCTTCTCGGGCTTATTCTCCTCCTCCTCCTCCTCCTTGCGAACTTTGTTTTGTCGCAGGAATACCGTGTTCAGAGCTTGTAGGTTCACTGGGTATTTTCTGCTGTAATGATAAACATGTGTCCGTAATGTCTCGTCCCTTTTAAACACATCACTTGAATAAATGGATGTGTACGTAAGCTACGGGCATCTAATAACTCAGCGCGCGAGATATCCAGCATTCATTACAATACATTATTTTCCCCCTTTAAGCGAGCTCAGACAATGCTCTACATAGGTGAACTAACCTCGACCGAATATAATCAATGCCTATAGTCCTGGGCGGCAAGGTGGCCCAGTGGGCAGCGCTATCGCCTCAGCAAATGGGTCCCGGGTTCGAATCTCGGCTCGGGTGCCTTTCTGTGTGGAGTTTGCATGTTCTCTCCCTGTGTCCGCGTGGGTTTTTTGCTGGGCACTCCGGTTTCCTCCCACAGTCCAAAAAAACACGCTGCTGCATAGGTTAATTGGCTTGCAGACTAAATTGCCCGCAGTGCCCACTGATGGGCTGGCGTCCCATTGTGGGTGTATACCTGCCTTGCGCCCTGTGTCAGCCGGGATAGGCTTCGGCTCACCGCGACCCTGTAGAGGACTAAGCGATTTCTGACAATGAGATGAGACCACTAGCCCTATGACCAAGCCACATCCCAGCTATAGCTAAGCAGGGCAAAGCCTGGCCAGTGCTTGGATTTATAAAACACGTGATGTAAGTGCTGCTGTGAGGTTGCGTTATTACAGCAGTGTTGCAACATCCATTCTTACGCTCTCCTATGCTCTGGCATTAATGCTTTCCGCCTTCACCAACCCGCACTGACCAGTGTGGCGAAGTATGGCCAAATAACCGCACGGTGTGGGGAGGTCCTCATCCAGTAGTGGGTTCCGTGTATGTACGCGCCTTGTCAAGCAAGGCGTTTCTCTGAAGGTAGACACTGTCATTTCGAGTCCCATTGTATTTTTTACAATTATCTCACCGCGTTGGCATTCATTGTGTAAATTACGTAAGTGCTGAATTTGAATGAGAAAATGAGAGAACATAATCATGGCAGGGATCTTGTTCCAAACGTGTAACACGTTATTCTGGTAATGTTGATGGCTCTTTCAAGTTTCATAAGAGTTAATTACTTAATCATTTATTATTTTGTATTTAGCAGACGCCCTTATCCAGGGCCAGCATGTGAAGTAAAGCTTAAATAAGACGCAAAAGCCTCGGTGTTTTGCAGGCATAATTTATGCTTATGAAGGATTCGCACATTGGTGCCCTAAGTAGAGGTGACCGTTTCTCCTGGAGGTGAACACGTGGCTCAGAGTTCAGTGGGCTGAGCTGACGCTGGCTTAGATCCTAGGTTCAAATCACAGCAAGCAAATCGGAAACCGTCATTGAAATGGGCTTTCAAGTGTGGCAAGGCGATGCTTTCAGCTCAGCCACAAATTA
>JAZEWT010000009.1:6702337-6712353 GCA_036362905.1 Mordacia mordax | reverse complement strand
TGTTAATCTAGGAAACCTAAAAGATTGTGTTTTGCTGTACCATATAAAAGGGGATCTCAAACTCTTGCACCTCAGGACCCACTTGGCCCACTTGAGTATGTGCTCCACGGATCACTAGGTGGCGCTCTTCATTGGTTGAGAATGGCGGCTATGGACATTGCTGGATGAAGGCTTACCTAGGCCATCGCCAATTCTTACGGCATCGAGATGCAGCAATCCATTCAGCTGATGATGTCTCCCACTCTACAGAGTTTTCCGTCCTCTGGGGCGAGTGCTTCCTCCTTTGCATAAATCCCCTTTCATTTGTGTGTAACACTGGACACCACTCCATCTACCGAGGTGTCCTGCTCACTCCGTGTAGAGACCGTACACACAAACTAATTCAGTAGGCAGACAAATCGGTTTCAACAGAAGCTGAACTGGACGAGGAAGCGAGTGAACGGGCTGTAGACACGGAGTTTGTGATGGGGCAAAAATAAAGACTTGGGCAAATAAACAATCGCGCGGCTTGCTTTACTTATCCTCCTTCCCCGCTGACGGAAAGCCACGATAGACGGAAGGCCGGTCCAGTAACGCATTCCATTGTTAGCTCCAGACGACGTTCTGTTCGGCTCTACCAGCCACAGCCCCCTTCCACCAGGCGAGATTCCATGCAGCCCAATCTCTGTTTGCAAGAGAGAACGGGGAGTTGAAGTTTTAAAAGAAGATCTTCATTGCAAGAATTTTTTTTTTACAATCGCCCTTTCAGAGTTGCTATTCTGTGTCGAGCGATCCTCCCCTCTCCTTTCTCTATACTCTACCCCCTGCGAAGGAGGTGGACGATGGAGAAGGGACGATCAACGCGGCTTTCCCGAGAGAGCAACTCTGAAGAGCATGAAAAACCGAGAGCACAAACCGAAGGTTATCTAAATATTCTGTAGTATGGTTGCTTTTTATAGCTATTGTTTTTTGATGGCTGTGTCGAGCGCTTCAATGCAAAAGACAGCAAAAACGGTATTGTACGAAAATATGGGCTCAAATATGTATTGAGTGCGCAGGAGGTAGTGGAACTCTATCCGAACCCATTTGCCACACACCGGGTCACACAGGAGGTGGGTGGGGGAGGGGGGGAGACAGACAGGAGGTCCCACATCATTCCTTAAAGGAGGGACCGTGCTATGTTATGCGACTAGCATAGCGGTGTTTAAGCAATCCATTAAATGGTATTTAATTTGTTGACGTGTATGCTTGGCCAGCAACGACATTAGCTTAACAGCATAGTTTATGAGAATTGCTCTCCCATAGCTGTTCTTTCGCGATAGCTGTGTCAAAATAACAGCCGGGGAGAGCAATTCTAGAGCATTGAGCCGTGAAAACCTACATCGTTTCACTGTAGAGTTTATGTAAGAGGGCCTCTGTTCGGTGTCTCCAGATGCCGCACCGCTCTACAGCCACAGCAGTTGAGGCTCAAAATTCATACGTATTAAGTAACACGTGACACAGAAACACCCAAACGTACAGAGCCTCCGTCCATTAAACAAAATCAGCAGCTCTTGAAGAAGTCGAGGGTGGTCCAGATGTATTGTGACTCACATTAAATTGGACCGCAACATGTGTTTTCCTTTGCTCAATATTTTTCTGAGAATTGCTTTCCAAAGCCGTTCATTATGGACAGCCGTGTCGAGCGCTCCTCCTCTCGGCTGTACGGAAAGTACAGCTTTTAAATTCACTTCTCATGCAGCGACCCGTGAAAACCTCATTTATTTAAATGTCCCACATTTTTCTGGCTGATACGAGTTTACACGTAATCGAATAACGGCTTGTGAGATAGGCTCCGGCTTACGGCGACCCTGTACAGGACTAAGCGGTTTCCGACAATGAGATGAGATAACGACTTGTATTTTATCATCATGGTTGAGGTTTCAAGCTTGTACAAAGTATTGCTGTCAATTCGTTGTGTGGGTACCCTGTGATTTTATATTTTCATAAACATAGGTGGTACATCTACCAGTCATCTCAGCCAGGTAACCCATAATACCTGGGCCTGTTCCTATACCTCCTGTCGACGAACCTTAAACACTTCACGTGGCTTCAAGGTGCACTTGGCATGCAGAGCTTGCAAGCTCACTGGGTGTTTTTTTTTTCTTCCGCTGTAATAAATAAATAAATGCTAAGAAAACAACATTTTTAACTGGGGGGTTGTCACAAGCCAGGCTGCTGGCCGCTCATGGTGGCAGTGGCGGTCATGGTCCGTTAGCCGGTTTGTATTCAAACTGCAAGGAACCGTTGAGATATGTAGCTCTTGTTAACAGTTGTCCGGCCGGGAGGGGTAAGCCAGTTGCAATATTTCATGGCACCGAGGGTCAATTAAGTCAGGACAATTAACTTGGGTTAAGGTCTTTGGACTGTGGGAGGAAACTGAGGTACGCGGCCGAGTAGCGCTGCTCCCTCACAACAAGGGCGTGGGTCAGACTGCCAGCTTGGGTAGCTTTTTGTGTGGCGTTTGCATGTTCTCCCCCTGTTCTGCGTGGGTTACTTCAATGTTCTCCGGTTTCCTCCCACAAATAAAAATCATCTCATCTCATTGTCAGAAGCCGCTTAGTCCTGAACAGGATGGCGGTGAGCCAGAGCCTATCGCGGCAGACACAGAGCGCAAGGCAGGGATATACCAACGATCGGACGCCAGTCCACCGCTGGGAATATTCAATAACTAATTGGCCGATTACATGATAATATAGAAGACGCAGCGTCTGGCAAATGTTTGCGTCAGCTGCTTTCGTAGCTCCTCCCCCCATCTGTCTGCGGTTTTGCCTCCATATCCACGACTCGTCCATAACCAGGTGCGGAATATGCGTGGCGCGTTTACGATTTGAAATATTGTTTGGGTTGACGAAGGGTAGCTTCCCAAAACGTGAACCCGCTTCAACACGCACCGTACCCTCTGGATTTACAAAACGCTCGTTGTGTGTCGTGGAGGCATCCAACGCGAGAGACGAAACGTCGCGAAGGAAAGATACGGATCACTCGACACGGCCATCCCGAGAGAACAGCTTTGGAGAGCAATTCTCATAAATCGAGCCGCGTGACGAACACAGTAGCAACTGGAATAATTGGTAGTAATTGTTGCTGATTTGCCGTTCTTATGTTGTTGTTGTTGACGTGCCGTTCTCTCTGCAGCTCTGTGCAGCGCTTTACGACCTTCGGGTGAAAAGCGTTCTAGAAGTGGAATTATTATTATTATTACGGTAAACAGGGCGGCGCGGTGGCCAAGTGGGTAGCGCTGTCGCCTCACAGCAATAAGTCCCGAGTTCGAATCTTGGGTTCGGGTGCATTTCTGTGTGGAGTTTGCATGTTCTCTCCCCAAGTCCGCGTGGGTTTTCGCCGGGCACTCCGGTTTCCTCCCACAGTCCAAAAACATGCTGCTGCATAGGTTAATTGGCTTGCAGGCTAAATTGCCCTCAGTGCCCGGTGATGGACTGGCGTCCCATCATGAGTATATCCCTGCCTTGCGCCCTGTATCTGCCGGGATAGGCTCCGGCTCACCCTGTACAGGACGCAGTGGTTTCTGACAATGCGATGAGATGAGACTACGGTAAACACTCTCCCCCCTCCCCAACACTTTTGTTTCCAGTGTCCATACAGTGAAATATGTGTTCGCACACTCACGCACTAAGCGGATTGCGAGACATCCCACCACGATCGTCTTTTAAATGTAGGGGTGAAAAGAACATCGTATTATCCAGAATATACGGTGTTCATTTTGAGTTACCGTACTGTCCACGCCTAGTCAGTGATGGTGGTGAGTAATGTTGACCTTGTGGGAGAGCGGTGGGTCAGAGATTAGCGAGCTCAGCTTCAAACCCGGCGACCCGAGGTCAATTCCCGCTCGCGGCCAACACCAGTGATGATATTCTGAACCGGTGCTGAGCCTCCCTTAGGTCGACTCAGCCTCAAATGAGTACCTAGCGCGGGGCATAAACATTGTCAGTAGGAAGACAAATGCTCGCTAACGGCACTTGACCCGAGTCTGTTAAGGTTACACGGACGATCCTTGTCTTGTGTAACGTTCACCCAGCTTTGTGCTTGTTTACAAAGACACACGATGCCCACATCCGCCTTGAGATAATAAATAAAATCCCCTTACATAACAGTCTCACAGCTCGCATAACAGATTATCAGAGCTAGCGTCATATAGTTCCAGGTGCCAACCGCATTCTTCGGGATCTTGCGCCTCTGAGAATCCGCTCGCTTTTCGTCACCATCGGCCGGGGCCTATCCCGGCAGACACAGGGCAGCAACTCCCGCTGGCTGTGACGCCAGTTCCCGCTGGCTGTATGAGAATCGTGCGCATGCTACCGCGTAATTGTCCTCGTGTTACTCACGTGCCGTGAGGAGGTGGGATTGCGAATGGCTTTTGGTTTGATGGCTCACAGAAGAGAGCGTCCATTGTACAGCTCTGTGCTTAAGGCTCAGGTGAGCTCGGCACCACGGTTGACATTCTGAACCGGTCGACACGTCGCTCGAGGAACTGCTCGTGAGAACACGCTCTCAGGAGTGATCCGTTGCAAATTATAGCGTGACTTCATTAAGGAGGTTGCAAAGTTTGGATATTAGTAAATATGTCGGTAAGCTATTGGCGCGTACAATATGTTGAACAGGAAAACAACAGGACGTGTATATTGTTGGACAGTTTTTGAATGTAGAGTAGATCTAAAAAAACAATCGTTAATTATTTGGACAATAGCCTCGAAACACATACTTTGTAAAATGTGTCTATTTTACTTTTCATGGATCTACTCTGATGATGTTGTTGTTATGCCATTCGTTCCACAGCTCTATGCAGCGCTTTGTGACCATCGGGTGAAAAAAAAAGCTCTAAAAATGTATATATTACTATTATACAGGACGCAATGTCTGGATGGATGGCGCCGATTAACCGCGCACATGCCTTCCTTCTACCTTTCTGTGGGATCCTGCAGCACCTTGGGCGGCAGAGAGGGGCAGTGGTAACATTTGCGCCTCACAGAAAGAATGTCCTGCCTGAGGCAGTTAGATTCCTGTGTCGGGCGCTTTTCTGTGTAGCGTCTGTGTGTTCTCCTCCTGTTCTGCGTGGGTTCCCTGTGCGTTCCTCCCATAATTAAAAACACGCATTAATTGACAGATAACATCATAATATATAGGAAGCAGTGTCTGGCGTGTTGTCGCCAGCTATCCCGTGTGTGACCTCCCCCACCCCCATTGCGGTTTCCTCGTGCCTTCGTATCCGTATCTCGTGCATGACATTTAAATGCGTTATACATGTTTATTTCTCATTATTTTTTCTCGCACATACACGGAATCCACTGCTGGATGACCTCCATGTGAAAAGCGTTATAGAATCAAGTATTATCCAAATTCTTAAGGATACAATGAAGAGGGACGAATGTGGGGTTAGCAACGAGGAAGCGATTCCGGAAGCCTTGGGTGAACCACGCCGCACGTCACCTGGACATCACTAATGAACGCCAGTGAGACAAATCTGTCACGTGGTGTGTCGATGTGAAGGGGCCAACAGTCCAGGGTGACTGTGCAGCTGTATATGTACGAATTTAATCAAGGAAAGTCACATAATAGACGTGCTGATAGACGTATATTTTTATTCATTCATTATTCGTACCGCTTAATTCCTGTATCGAGCCGCAGCTCATCCCGACAGACACAATGCAAGGTAGGGCTCTACCAGTCCATCGCAGGACACAAGGGGCAATTTAGTCTGGCAAAGTCACCGAGTCAGTAGCAGCAGCGGTTCTTTGGACTGTGGGAGGAATCTGGAATATCTGGCGAACCCCCACGTGGACACGGGTGGGGGGGGACATACAAACTCCACACAGGCGGAACTAGTGATGGGAATCGAACCAGGGAGTTCATGCTGTGAGGCAGCACCGCCACTAATTGCGCCGCCGTGCCGGCCAGTATCTAAATGTATATAGCGAAATCAGCCAACCATAGACCTGGCGGGAAGCAGGCATCATACCCTTCAATGTAGGCCACACGGGGATTTTCGTTATTTCTCCAAAGCAACGCACACTTGCGAGCGAGTTTACCTCGGGAGTTTTTTTTTTGCCACGTTGAAGTGATCTTCAGGTGGTCTACTGAGACTGAGGCCTCCAACGACGGGGACGAAACGTCGCAAAGGAGATAGAAGCGCTCGACATGGCTAGCCTAAAATAACAGCTTTGGTAAGCAACCATCAAGCGGTCAATTGTCATAAACTTTTCACAAGTATGTTGGAAAGTCGATCTGTGTTGTCATTTCGGCGGTGAAAACAGGGAAATGAAAAACAACCACAGAAGCTCGTCTCGTCAGAATTCCCGTAAGGCTGGGGATGTGTTAGCGGGCGCCACCGCAACTTCTGCGCCAAGCGTGAGCCGCAGTGAACGGGAAGACGTGGTCGCTCTGAGGGCATCACCGGGTTTATAAACACGGCCCCGAGTCACAGAGGAGATCATCTCTTGTGCTGGTCCCAGGACGAACCATGCACGGATTTTGGAAACACCTTGTGCCGCTGTGGGCACAGCTCATGGCTCTATGGGCCCAGGGTGAGTTGTTATGGATTGATGTTGAGGGAGGGATAAAACACTGCTCCGATGTCCTGTTTTAGGGGGGGAGGGGGAGGAGTGGGGGGCACGGTGGTCCAGCGGGTTTCACTGCGACCTCACAGCAAGAACCCCGAGTTTGATGCCTAGCTAGGTACTCCGATTTCCCCTCACAGTCCAGCTGAATTCTTAAGTTTAAATTTCGTGGTTAATTTGCCCTCGGTTCCCTGTTTGCCATCGCGTGTATAGCCCTTCCGTGCGCCGTGTGTTTTCCAGGATAGGCTCCAGGCCCCACAACCCTGTACATGATTAAGCGGGTACTGATAATGATGTCCTGTTTTGAAGACAAAACACTGTTTAACTGATAAGACTTTCCACATATAAGCATGTGGACTGTCAAGTCAGTAAATGCGATTACGGCATTGACTATAATATCTATAAGATAGTGTGGATATATATGGACTGCGTTGTCATATTTATGATAAAATGTGAATCGTGCTGACAATTTAAGCATTTTTACTGCTCGCGATGCTAGAGGGCACAAGGGATTTGTACAAAACCAGATGTGAGGAAACATTACATTTCACTGGGCTGATCGCACCATAGCACAAATCATCGCATGATTTCGCAAAATTGTTGTTGATATGCCGTTCATATGTTGTTGTTGTTGTTGTTTTGACATCCCGTTTTATCCACAGCTCTGTGCAGCGCTTTTTGACCCTCGGGTGAAAAGCACTCTAGAAGTGCAATTATCATATTATTATAACTAATGCATTCGCGAAGGTTCGTCACACATGTTCATTTTTAACAAACTATCTTGGTTCGGCGGTGGCGCGGTCGCCTAACACCAAGAAGGTTCAGGGTTCGATTCCCGGCTCGGGTGCCTGTGTGTAGTTTGCGTGTTCTCTCTCCGCGTGTTCGCGTGAGTTTTCAGAGGTTACTTTGGTTTTCTCTTACCGTCTGAGTGAATTGCCCCTAAAATAGCCCTGCGACGTACTGGCGTCACTTCCTAGGTATAGCCCCACCTTGCACCCTGTATCTGCCGGGATAGGCTCCGGCCGATCGCGACCCTGTACAGAATTAAGCGGGTTATTGATAATGATGATGATCTTGTTTCGATGTCAAGTTCCGCGCACCACGCGTTGACGCTCACCGTGCCCTGCGCTGTACGCACGCAGACTTAAAAGGCATCGTGACCGTGCTCACGGGCCAGAACGTGTCCCTACCGTGCCGGGCCTCAGACGGGAGGCCGGGCAACCCGCTGCTCATAGCCGACTGGTGGTGGAGGGACGAAGAGGACCGTACCTCCCTGCAGCTGACGACGTACCATGTCTCGCAAGTAACGTACAACCTCGACGCTCTGCGCCTGTTTGAGGAGCGCCTCGCCGTCGAGTATCAGGGCGGCGTGCGGGGGCTGCAGGACACGTTCACGCTGGTGATCGCTCGCGCGCGACCTTCCGACCGCGGGGAGTACACATGCGTCTTCACGTGGGAGGACGGGTCGAGAAAAGTGAGCAGAGTGCAGCTCCAGGTGCTGCATCGCCGAGGTGAGTGGCAGCTAAAGCAGAACGCGATTCGCCACGCGCCGCCCAATATTCCTTCAGACGTCGGAGGTTCGACGAGGGGACGATTGATTCAGAGGCGCGGCGAGAAAAACGCAGAGAGGTAGGAGGAAAGCAGCCATGCAGGTAGCCGGTGCCATCATTTGCCACATGCTGCTTCCAATTAGTTGATGAGTAGGTTGTTTTTAGTTATGGGAGGAAACTGAGGACCCGGAGAAAACCGACGCAGAACTGGAGAGAGGATACAAATAAAGATGTGCTCCTGATTTTCAAGTTTATCCAAAAATCGGGCATAGGTTGGGAATTACCAAAAACATGTGAGTTACTGTTTTGTTTCGGATTGATACAAAAGTACGGCATCATGTGAGATTTCACGTATGACGTTGTATCCGTACTTTAGGCAACATATGTGGAGTCCTGTGGCATTTGCGAGGTCGCTATTGTGATCACGAAGGCACGTTGCATTATTATTTGATGTAACGTAGCTGAAAATCGGAATTTTTAAAAAATTGTCCTTTGCAATCTAAATAAACAAGATTGTTTAGTCTGTAATTTAAACCTATCCCTTTTAAACACATACATACATTTACGTGTAATAATTGTGTTGCTCTATTGTAAAACTCGAGCACGCATTTTTGAAAAGCTTTCAGGCCCAATATATATGCGAGTTCAGTGGCAAAGCGGCAGTCACATACATATACGGGGACAGTGGGGCCTGATTGATCTGGGTTTTACTTCTACGCAGGTGCGGCTTATTTTAATGCAGAATGACCGCTGTAGTTTTCATTGCTGACACCATAACCCTTTGAGATGCAGTGACGTTTAAAAACTGCGTTCATCCAGATTGTATATTATTATTACCTGCCTGGCACAGCTCTACGCAGGAACATTGCCGGACTAAGTTCACTTCACCGTTGATCATGGAGTTGTTTGACCATACTTCACCAAACTCGTCACAATGGGTCGGTGAAGTTAGGAGCCGAGAACTACTACAGATATCACTTACCACCGCTAATGTTAGTCATGGCCTGGAATACAAGCTGAAGCCTTTGGTGTCACGGATATGTTAATTACTACACTGCTCCACCATCCCATTGTGTTGAACTGCCAGTTGAATTATTGTTTTTATTATTCCATTGAACAGATGCCCCAGTAATGAGCACACCTGCATCGTCCTCTACACAGGTATTGATTCACAAGCATTCCACACATTTTCTGAATAGAAAATAATTGTCCGTGATAATTAAGCACAGCTTTACCATGCGTATCATTTTGCAATAATGATGATGATTTATTACCATAGCCGTCTTTTGGGACAGCCGTGTCGAGCGCTCCTCCTCTCCTTGGCGACGGTTCACCTGCCACGTTGTGGGCATTGTGTACCGACGTGCATTGGGGATGACGACACAAACGTGGTTGTGGTGCCTCGTGCACTGAGTCATTGATTCTCGACGAGTGAGGAATAACACATAACCAATGCGAGCGGTTTGACTGCGTCCAGATAGTTGTCCAGGTTGACAGGGGTAGGGGGTTGAGGCTGGAGGCGTGGGTGCCCTGGAAAATATCCCATTAAAAATGAAGGCCTAAACAAACACGTCTTGCCTTCGTATGCATGGTTAATCCGCAACCAGACTAATCCACCCACGGGTAACCGACAGTTGACCTTGATAAGCTATTTCCCAATATATGTATCGTTAACACTGATAATTTTGCATTTTTAAATTATAGTTGAAAGTCAAATCATATTTTACATATTCTGCAACGATGTGTAGATTAAAAAAAAAATGCTATTGCTGCTGATTTTCCGTTCTAATGTCGTCGTTGTTGACGTGCCGTTCTCTCCGCAGCTCTGTGCAGCGCTTTGTGACCCTCGGGTGAAAGGCGCTTTATAAATGCAATT
>JAZEWT010000009.1:6645854-6657772 GCA_036362905.1 Mordacia mordax | reverse complement strand
GGGGGGGGTGGTGTGGGGAGAAGCATGCCCCCAGTAATACGGGAACCAGATTGGCAGACATGTGAGTTTATGTTATTAATTGTGCCACTGCCGGCGCGGTGGCATCACCAGGTAATGTGTTAGAGTGTACGTTTACCGTTCTTTCCACAGCTCTGTGCAGCGCTTTGTAACCCCCGGGTGAAAAGCGCTCTAGAAGTGCAATTATTACATGTGTAGCGGTCGGAGCAATGCCTGGTATTGCGACAGCTGTCTTGAATTGCATACACCACACAGCTAGCTGCCTTTTATTATTGTATGCCTTAGCTGATGTGTAATCTTATAGCGGGAGGGGGGAGGTTAAGCTGTTCACACTTTTTTACTCGTATGCAGCCGTCTTTGCCGTCGTATTGAACAAAAACGGGCGTTAGCGACATCTCTCGTTTTTGTCCGGAGGAATGAGCCATCCTGACGGCGTAAATGATGCTTTGATGACTTAACTAGTGGACAGACACTTGACGTTTGACGAGACGGCTGTTAAGAAATAACTGGAGACGCGGTGAATAGTTTTGACGGCGTGTGGCGTTGGTGGTGTGTGTTCAGACACCGTTTACTATATTTAACTGGGCGCCATTTCACGAAATGATGAGGCTGTTTTGCGAACGCACCGCCCGTAGTCGGTCTACTAGGGGGCGCGCAAGCGTAGCTAATATGCCACCCGAGCTTTAGAATTTAACTGGGGAGTAGCACTTTGGCGTGACCATTTGGGGTTTTAAGTTAATTTTATTTCGTAAAATATACGTGTTCAGTCTACAAGGAAGTTTTGCCTGTCATTTTGCACTGTCCGTGTTTCCTGATTTATGTCAACTGCGTTGTTTAGCTTTTCTATGCCTGTGCTGGTGAGTATTTCTCCTGTATTCTGGTTATGCAGGCTGAGTGCTGTGCCTGTCTCGTATTGATGATGTGCACTTCCATGGCATTTTGCTTTCCTCGTGAACGTCACCCTCTGCCCATCGTATATTCGATTCGCCATTGAATAATCCAGTTGCATGATGATTGACTGGATTATTAAATTGCCTGTGTGCTAATGAATAACCCTCTTGAGTTCTTAAATAGGTCTTCCTTCCTGGTAAGACCACAGTCGCAAACACATCAGTTGAATTTTACCGCTGTTGGTTCGAAGTAAAAATTCTGAGCACAATAGTTGCTAAATATAATTAATAATATTCACCCATAGATTTTCCCCATCTTCGACCCATACTAATGTTTTTTTTGTTTTTTTCCTTTTCCCTCGATGTGCGCGGGGTCCCTCCCCAGACCAAACGAAACGTGTACTGTCATTCCAAGGGTTGGCGGAGCTGGCTCACCGTGAGTACCTGGCGGGGGACTATGAGGCTGCGGAGAGGCACTGCATGCAGCTGTGGAGGCAGGAGCCGGACAACACGGGAGTGCTGTTGCTGCTCTCGTCCATCCACTTCCAGTGCCGCCGTCTTGACAGGTACTTGCACGTGTAATCTTCACGCCTGGTCATAAGCGAGATTCTGTGGCGGTCAAGCTGTCACCAGGAAGCGGTGTCTGGCGCCAGCCCGACACCAGCTTCCTGTATAGTATGATGATATCATCGATTTCATTGCTGGGCCGAGCATTCGAACTCCGCACAGAAAGGTGCCCGAGGCAGGGATGGGAAGCACCTTGGGCAAGATATATTTGTTTTCTGTGAGCACATGTTACCACTGTGCCACTCTGCCGCCTATTCTAATTTTAACCATATAATCCGTAACCTGGAATGCCCCCAGACGTCATAAGCTGATTAGCATTTATCCTGGACAGTATATTTTTAAACCCTTGTGGTTGTGTTTCAGTCCTTGTATATGCCAACACCGGCGTCTGAGAGAAATGGCATTTTGATCCTCTATATGTCCTGTACATGTGGCAGAATTGACAATAATGTTCAAGTGTAAATGTGTATACATGGGTGGCTGATAGTCAACGTTCCAAAGGCAGTAGGTGATGGGCGTTGCTACAGAATCAATTGTTTGCTCTTTGCTTTCAGAAATCTTAACCAACCAGTTTGATAAAGTCCAATCGTCTTCTCTAGGTGTGGGGAATCTTCACCAATGTTATTTTAACACTTTCTGTGCATATTGCATAAACACCATTCCTCATGGGTTGTGGAAATTCTGTAGCGAGGTTGGGTAGGCCTGCTTACTTATCCTAGGCCAGCCCACTAGATTTGCCAGTTGTGGGAAGTGATTTTTTCCCAATAGCTTGTCTGAGTTACGCAGATTCTTGACGATTTGTGTCAGTTACGGTGTAGATAGATCGACAAATGTTAAGTAGCAAGACTTGTGACAGGAGTTTGTGGTTTAGAAACTTACAAACCATTCTTAATAGGTCCAGAACTTTAAATACAGCCTGGTTCCTGGAGTCAAAGAATGTATCAGAACCTGTCCTGCATTTGCGGTGAACATATTATGATTAAGTTTTTATAACAATGTTGTATAACCATAAAATTTGAGAACTGTTTAGCACCAGATTTTAAACCAATCTTTGTGGAAGCCCACAATGGTTATCTTGAGCATGCAGCCTGCTGATTACAATACACACAAATGTATTGTTTGCCTTGCAGTCAGTTGTGGGGAATCGTTTTGGCTGTTGACGGGTAACAATGTTGACAGCCTAACAATGTGGTGCTTAAATATGCCTAGCAGGAGACCGTTGAGCTACCATTTACCCCCATCAACTGTTGAAACTGGCTTGTTTGGGAATTTTGTGTAGTCATAAGTATGTTACGTTTTAAATGTCAGGATAAAAATATATTATAGCAAATTAAGGTTAATTGGATTAGCATTCAGTTGAAATGCTGTGCAGTGCTCAGTGTTTTACAGTGCTGTTTTTAAAAGCTTTTCCGTCACATTTCCTTTTATTGCATTGCTGCTACTATAGCCACTGAACTGCACCTACATGGGTGTCTCTGGGGGAGGATAGTATCCCTTCATTGACAACGCTCTAAGTAATGGACACCGTGGTGGCATTTGCTTGGTTGCATCACTTTACATGGGTGTCTGCTTAAATCACGCGCTGCGCATAGAGGTGTGAAGTGCCATCTACTTAGCGCTTGATGGTATTTTATATTTAATCCTCTTCTCTCCGCTTTCCTCGCATGAAGGTCGGCACACTTCAGCACATTGGCAATCAAGCAGAATCCGATGCTGGCAGAGGCCTACTCCAACCTGGGCAACGTGTTCAAGGAGCGCGGGCAGCTGGCGGAGGCTCTGGAGCACTACAGACATGCCGTGCGCCTCAAGCCCGACTTCATCGACGGCTACATTAACCTAGCGGCAGCACTGGTGGCTGCTGGGGACCTGGAGGGTGCAGTACAGGCTTATGTTACCGCCTTGCAGTACAACCCAGTGAGTACATTGCCGACTCAACTGTTTTTACACTACCTTGCTGAGCAGATATCATTTGGATGCAGTTGTCTATTAAATGACAAACAGAACATTTACTCAGACCACAGTAATTCACGTGTAAAAATTATAAAATAAGGACGGTGTAGTTGTGTGTGGTTGATGTGTAAGGATACACTCCTGTGGGTGTTTAATGTATTTTATTTGTGGTGGTTGCTGCTGATTTTTATTTCGTAATGAATAATTAAAACTAATGTACTTTGTATCCCTGTCCTTTTTGTTTCCTAGGACCTGTACTGCGTGCGCAGTGACTTGGGAAATCTGCTTAAAGCTCTTGGTCGGTTAGAAGAGGCGAAGGTAGGACTTCTGATCCTCTATACCGTTGGTCTGGGACAGGAAAAGGACTCTGGGCATATTGCAGTGAGATGCAATACAACAAAATAGCCCCCTTGACTGAAAGGCTTCTCAAGTGGACCTTGTGAATGTCGTGTTTTCTTAACTACTCATGTTTACTTGGTCAAGCACAACCTTAAAGGTGGTATTCATGTCTCGTTAGAGACACTTGTGCCATAATTTGGAATGGTTCCACATATTACAATACATTTTAACATCTGAGAACCCGTTATTTGATAGCAAAACGCAATCACCTCAGCATATAAATATTAAAATTAATTGGCTTGCCCAAGAGTCCTGTATGTTAGGAAATATATTTAGCTATATAACAATAGATTGTCTACATTTGTTCGCAATTGATGTAATTGGCCATATAAAGGCTATATATGCCTTATGTTCAAATAAAATATAATTATACATTTGATCAGCATAACAAATCTGGCACTGTTGTTGCTTTGGCTTGTGTATACATGCTGGCAAAGTATGATAAGAACAAGCATAAGGTGGCCATATGCAGTAATAATTATTGACCTTTCATCATTCATCCTACTTGCTAAAAAGCATTGTATCATTGACTGTGAATGGGAATAACGCATAATCGGGATGCTGGCCGCCTGATGCTGCGCTGAAGCGAAACCGCACAGGGTGAAGGAAGCATGGCGTGGGGTGTTGGCCATATGCACCTTGGCGCTGCGATTGTGTGAGAGGTGCGGCCTCCAGCCCCTTGCTTCCCGATCCCAAACGTGCACGCGCCACAAACGCGCCCCCGCACTCCCTTACCATAAAACGGAGTGCACTGTTGGGCCTGGGTGCCACGGATCATAGAGCCCCGCAACTCTTGATTTGTCGCCTTGCGGCATCTTTCGGATGTGCGGTGGCTGTAGTTACCACTTCCAGGATGTTGGATGCGTATTGGCATGATAAATCTGTTAAGCGGTAAACCCGTTAACAAGCGGCACCCACAAACGGCAGTGCATCCCGAAGCGCACGCCCTGCCCCCCCAGCAACCCCACCTTTGCGCGAAATACAGCGATAGGATTACTTTGCGCTGGCTGTTTATAGGAATTTGATGCTTTTCTTTCAGACATGAAGGTAACCTGTTTTACTGTATTCCATTTGTAGAACCAGGATCAGGCTTTTTAGTGGACTGCGCATTGCCAGCATGTGGAGCAGCCACACCAGCACACCGCCTTCTAAAATTTAATTTCCTTTATTATTGCTAAAACAATTCAAGGCCCCCAACTTATATTAACATTGCTTGTATATTAGGGTAGTGTAAAACTGTTAGGGTACTAGGCTGATTTTTGTTCTTTCATTGTTGTTGCTGTTGTTGTGAACCAATACTAACGATTTTGTCTTTTTATTCTTTCTCTCCGTTTGGTTATTGAAATGATGTTGACAAAGGTTACTGAAGGTGAGAAAAAGCCCTGTAGGTGCCTGGCTTCGAAGCAACGAGCTCGAGGCCGGATGTAGTGGCTCAGTCTGCCAGCATCGCCTGTGAAAAAAGTGAATGATGGTAAAAGGGGTTTGTAGCATCGGCAAGAAAACAAATCGGCAGTTTGCCTCCATCATCCCTCCTTACTTTGTACCTTGTGACTTTGGACTGTCTGTTTCTTAACTTTTTGTGACAAAAGGAACTTCAGAACGAGATTTTACTTTTAAGTCCTCTCATCAGGATGCAAAACAGTAACGTTAATGTTGACCCTGACCGATTGAATATAATTTGTGTTAAATACATTAGAGAAACACAGACTGCTAACCTAATATTTTTGTACCTTTTTTTTCCATGTCCTTATTGCAACGTCGTCCGGTTTTGTTTCGTGTTGCGCTGCGACTTGCGCTTTGCGAGGGGCAGGCCTGTAGCAGCGCTGAGCGATTTGCGATAGGGCTGGAGAGGAGCGAGTTCAATGTGTGGCAGCACATGCGCAGCGCGCGCTTGCGACCCGAGCCCCCTTCCCTGCACCCCCCCCGCCACCCTTATCCCGGCTCCCGCTCACTCTACCTGCGCTCCTACACAGTGGCCGTGGAGCACAAGCAGCCGATCCAGCATTGACGGTTGTGACACTTAAGACCCCACTGAATAGCAACATAAAGAAAAACTCCTGAACGGTAACTAATTCCCTGTTCAACCAACCAAAATTCCGCACTTTCTATGTTTTTGTTTTGTGCTTTGAAATCCTGGTTTATTCTGCTTTTCAGTTCTAAAAAAATACTGTACACGGGGAATTAGTTACGATATTTTTTCAAGGAAATTGATAAAACACCAAATTCCCATGTTCCATAACTCAACAATCCTGGATGGGTGCTAGAGCGTGCTACGTGGCCTCTGTGGCGATTTCAGCGAGGCAGAAGGCTGATCGACGACAGCAGGGCCGATTTTCCCCACCCTGCGCTTTTGTCTGGCGCTGGCGCGCGCGCTGAAACCATGCTACAGGCTTGCCTCAAACTCTGATCTCGGCAGTGTTATTTGGACTAACGCTTGTTCTCTCTCCCCCCCCCCCGTTCCATCCAATCAACCCCCCATGCTGCCTTCCAAACCCACCTTTTCATTCCTCTCTTCTGTTCGTGTCCTTCTTTACCATTTCCACTCGCTGTCCCTATCACGTTACGTCTTTGCTGATCGCTGTGTAAATGATGCTTTGAAAACCTCGAAACTCCAAAGGCTTGTTACTTAAAGGCAATAGAAACGCAGCCAAACTTCTCCGTGGCGTGGAGCAACCTCGGGTGCGTGTTCAACAGCCAGGGAGAGATATGGCTTGCCATTCATCATTTTGAAAAGGTAAAATTCTGAATTGTCATTTAGTCTTATTATTATTGAGATAACGCTATTAATAACATCTCATCTCATTGTCTGAAACCGCTTAGTCCTATACAGGGTCACGGTGATGCCGGAGCCTTTTCCGGCAGACACGGCGCAAGGCAAGGATATACCGACGATGGGACGCCAGTCCATCGCCGGGCACTGCGGGGCAATTTAGCCTGCGAGCCAATTAACCTATGTAGCAAGCATGCTTTTTGGACTGTGGGAGGAAACCGGAGTGCCCGGCGAAAACCCACGCGGACACGGGGAGAGCATGCAAACTCCACACAGAATGGCACCCGAGCCGAGAGATTCGAACCCGGGACCTTCTTGCTGTGAGGCGACAGCGCTAACCACTGGGCCACCGCGTCGCCCGCTATTAATAACATCAACCAAATAATTGTGGTTACATGCACATTTGGCTGTCTTTAGTCTCCATTGTGTTTTATGATAGTGTGTTTTTTTTATCTTACAGGCTGTAAGCTTGGACCCAAATTTCTTGGATGCCTATATTAACCTTGGAAATGTATTGAAGGAAGCCAGAATCTTTGACAGGTAATACACTTTTATACCTTTTGAACAAACTTGTTTACCTGTTTAATGTTTTAGTGTTTTTTTAAGTGAGGTGCTTTGTGACCCTCGGGTGAAAAACGCTCTGTAAATGCGATTATTATTAAAATAACAACATGTCTGACAGCATCCTGAGATATTACAACGGTGCTATAATGGTTTTATGAAAACCTTTGTCACGCTCAATAAGCACTTTGTGACCCTCGGGTGAAAGTTGTCCTGTAAATGCAGTTATTATTAATAACAAGTCTCATAGCATCACCGGTGAACTTGACGTTTGATATTTGTGCGGGAATCATGTGTGCGTGCGTGACAACCCAGAGCGGTGGCCGCCTACCTGCGTGCACTCAGCTTGAACCACAACCACGCTGTGGTGCACGGCAACCTCGCTTGCGTCTATTACGAGCAAGGGCTCATCGACCTGGCCATCGACACGTACCGCCGCGCAATTGAGCTGCAGCCCAACTTCCCCGACGCCTACTGCAATTTGGCCAATGCGCTCAAGGAGAAGGGAAACGTGAGTTCAGTCTACACAGTTATTGATATTGCAAAATAAATTGTACAGCCCTTTGTCAGTTTACTGTTGGATCAAGAAGGCTTATACATGTGTGATGGTTTGGCTGTACTTCTGCAGGCTAATTGGTGAAGGTTGATGACGGACGGTTAGGGCTTGTTATCTGTGGCAAGTAGGTAAAACTAATTTGTGTAGTCTGGTTCAGCACAGCTGTGAGCTCTGCACCACTGTGCCACATTCATTCTAAGCTAGAGTAGCTGGATTGTACTATATAATGTGTAGCTTTTGGTTAATAATTTACAGTCATGTTGGTCTAATTGCACTACAGGAAGCAATTGACATGCTGGAATTGACATCAGTGAAGATAAAAAGGATTGTCTGTGATAAGTTATTGCAATAACTGGCCATATTGCTTATGTATCTAAATGTCCTTTCTTTAGATTGCAGAGGCTGAAGAATGCTACAACACGGCGCTGCACCTTTGCCCAAACCATGCAGACTCCCTGAACAACTTGGCCAACATCAAACGTGAGCAAGGCAACATAGAAGAGGCTGTACGTCTCTACCGCAAGGCCCTGGAGGTGAGGATCGGGCACACTGCTGTTTGTGCAAGCTACAAGTTTGGCTTGTCAGACGAGTTTTAACGGGGCTTCACCAGTTCCAAGGCATAAGCGAAATAGTCCTGCAAAAGTGGGAATAGGTTCATCCGCAGCAGTGGGGCTGAACAGTACTGCCCTTTGTGTGACGTATGGAAGATTGAACCATACAGTGTTTGTAATCATTTACAGTCATGCAACTATCCCTTTCACTGGTGCTGCAAGCTGATGTGTTGATTATTTGTACTTTCCAGGTGTTTCCCGAGTTTGCAGCAGCACATTCAAACCTTGCAAGTGTGCTGCAGCAGCAGGGCAAGCTCCAGGATGCATTGCTCCATTACAAAGAGGCCATCCGGTACAATACACTACCTCACCTCCCTCCATAGACGATAGCCAAATATGCAACAGAAGAGATGCTCATTATTAACCTAACACGGCTGCTAATTTTGATCTTCCAGGATCAGCCCAACTTTTGCCGATGCTTATTCCAACATGGGCAACACCCTGAAGGAGATGCAGGATGTGCAGGGGGCGTTGCAGTGCTACACGCGTGCCATCCAGATCAATCCTGCCTTCGCAGATGCACACAGCAACCTTGCCTCCATCCATAAGGTGGTGTGGGATTATATCTGCATACACGTGTGACATGCTTTTACAGTGTAACTGTCCCGTTCTTAGATTGATTTACATTGGCATGGTGTTATTATTGGCCCATTGCACAGTGCTGCTGTTGTACTTTGATTTTTGCATATACGCACAACAATAGTTTTAAAAACTTTATGCTGTGCACAAAAAACAAGGATTTAAGTTCTTGCTTTAATTGTGCCACTAATTGTTTTGTGTTGCCAATTTTGTTGCTTAATTCAGTGATACATTTTTGTGTTTACCGACAGGATTCTGGAAATATTCCTGAAGCTATTGCTTCATACAGAACTGCACTGAAGTTGAAGCCAGATTTTCCGGATGCTTATTGCAATCTTGCACACTGTTTGCAGGTAAGAGCCAGTGTTTACCCACGTATGTCTAGATTTCATAACAGCTAATTTTGTGCTTTATTTGTGTTGTCAATATGCTTTGAAGTACTGCTCTTACAATTCTTTTTTTTTTACAGATTATTTGTGACTGGACAGACTATGACGAGCGGATGAAGAAGCTGGTGCAGATAGTGGCAGAGCAGCTGGAGAAGAACCGCCTACCATCGGTGCACCCACATCACAGCATGCTCTACCCTCTCTCGCATGCTTTCCGCAGGGCCATCGCTGAACGACATGGCAACCTCTGCCTTGACAAGGTCCGTGCTTGACTTTAACCCTTGGTCACCTTTCAATCTCATCTGCTGGCATTCCTAATGTTTGTTTTGATCAGATTTTGCTCTGTCCTAGGCTTAGTAGTATTTTTGCAAGGTCTTTGGTGACCCATATTTGCATATGCTTTACCCTGTATTGACATTGAGTGTTTTTTGATCACACTGCTGCTGTTTTCACAGATTAATGTGCTTCACAAGCTACCCTTTGAACATGTGAAGGACCTGAAGTCAAGTAATGGGCGGCTGAGGATTGGCTACGTGAGCTCTGACTTTGGCAACCACCCCACATCGCACCTGATGCAGTCAATCCCTGGCATGCACAACAAGGACAAAGTTGAGGTGAGACAATAACAAATAAAGAATAATTGTGTACTGATGACAGTCGCACACAGTATGGAGTTGCCATGAAAGTCTTATCACTGTTTTTCAGTGGTGCTCGACCAATGATTGTGGATTAGATTTTATTGTTATCTGTGGATTGCATTGTTTTTTTATAGGTTTTCTGCTATGCATTGAGCCCAGATGATGGAACCAACTTCCGCTCCAAGGTTGTGTCCGAGGCCCAGCACTTTGTTGACCTCTCACAGGTGTGTGTGGCTTGTGCTTTACGATGGCGATCTGTTACTGCTTGATGCCTTTTTTTTTAATGTCCCAGTTTTAATGTTGCCAAAGTAACACCAATTTCTATTCTTGGGAAATAGATCCCCTGCAATGGGAAGGCTGCAGACAGAATTCACCAGGATGGTATCCACATCCTGGTTAACATGAACGGCTATACCAAGGGGGCAAGAAACGAGCTGTTTGCTCTGCGCCCGGCACCTGTGCAGGTGGGTCTTGGCATATTTTTCAGTGCAGCAGTTCTTGCAATGCAACCATACCATTGACATGCTGTGTTGTTTTAGGGACTCCAAATTGACACTTGTCCGTCTTTGCGCACTGGGCATTGTCTTGCGTAGTGCATGTGGCTGGGTTACCCAGGCACCAGCGGCGCTGCCTTCATGGACTACATCGTGACTGATAAAGTAACATCACCAATAGAGCTTGCCTCACAGTACTCGGAGAGGCTGGCTTATATGCCCAACACCTTCTTCATAGGTGACCACATGAACATGTTCCCACATCTCAAGGTATGAGGTGTTCAGTTTGCTGCCTAGATTTTTGTCAAGTGGCAAGAAACTGCACTTGGCAGACCATGTTCAATAAAATGTGTTCTTTTTGCCCTATATTGGATTTATAGTTTGTAGTACTTCAGAGACACCGAAATCGTATTATATACATCAAAAACAGAATGTGCATTGTCTAAAGTGCTTTATAAACGTGTTCAAATAATGACATGTTCTTATTTTGCAGGAAAAGGCAGTGATTGACCTGAAGGCAAACGGCCTTGTCTATGACAATCGCGTGGTTCTCAACAGCATTGACATGCAGGCTTTCCTTGACTCCTTGGGTGATGGTGTCAAGGTCATGAAGGTGAGCTACCATTTAGCCCAGCGTTGTAACTGTAGAGCAGGAGACCACTTCTAATGCAGATCGTGAGTAATTTCCAGTTGCGTGTTTTACAAAAATCTTACAGCAAAATGTAAACACGTCTTTGCAGGTATTTATGGAGTGATATTGTTTGTGCTTGTATACAATTATAAAATATGCACCTTTCTCGCATTTCAATCCAAAGATTTTGTTATCGTGCAATACATTTGTTTTCTGGATCGCCTGTTAAGTGATGCACCTTATTATAGAATTGAGAGCCGAGTACTTGGTGGAACATTCCACAATTCAAGTAATGGAATCCTCACCTTTATACCAGACAGGTAAAACTTGATTTTGCCATGTAAAATTGAGATCGTGCCCCAGGGAATTGAATGTACAAATAAATTTGCCTGTTGCCTGAGTTATTCATTTGCCTCACGTCAATGCCAGTAAAAGTAGTAGAAGCTTTGGTGAAAGCTAATTAGAGGTGACGCATAAGTTGTATTGGCTAAATTTGAGTGTTCTTCACGGTGTGTTAACATGTTGCAAGTTTACGTATTAAGGCATCATGAAGGTTTTGTTAGAAAACAACAGTGAGGATTTAGACCTGTTAAGTTGACAGGAAGAACATAATGATTGCTTCGAAAAGCTGCTCTCTCGGGACAGCCGCGTCGATGGCTCCCTCTCTCCTCTCCTCGCGACGTTTCGCCTCACGTTGGAGGCATCCTCAGGAGTAGTGTTCGTGCGCGGCTTCTATTGTCTCCTTATATGTGTGGGCGTGATACGTGTGGTTTTTGTTGTGTGAGTCCGCCTCTGAATCACCTTGACACTAATTTCCATATGCTATTCCCACCCCCGGAACTGTGATGTCCCCCTCCCTGCTTTG
>JAZEWT010000009.1:6623964-6645543 GCA_036362905.1 Mordacia mordax | reverse complement strand
AAGTATTTTTTTTATGTCAAACTACAAGCAACTTATTAATTATACAGCTGGCAAATGATGTCATGGTAGTTGCTAGATGTAACATTTTCACAATCAAATTGTCAAGTATCACCTGTTCATACATGCTGCTGCAAGCCTAATTTGTTATGACGCATACTCTGTACATTGCAATGTTGCCTTATAACCAAAATTTGTATTAAACCTGCAACACTAAAAACTGTTCCATACGTTTCAGTGTATTCCACCACAGTTAATCTTGCGTAATTATGGGATTTGTCCAATAACATAATATTATAGGAAACCGTGTCTGACCGGTTGACGCCAACTGTCCGCTGGAGTGACTCCCTCTACTGCGGATTTCCTCGTTCCACTGCGTGGCCTCGTCTATGACAGGCGCAGAAGTTGGGCAGCACGTTATACATCGTATTGCAATGTTTTTCATTTCAAACCGTAAGTGTAATTAAAACGTGCTTTTCAGTGCAAAAAATAAAAAAATTGTTAAAGGTCACCAATGTTGTGTTTAGATCAACAACAAAGCAGCGACAGGCGAGGAGGTGCCGCGCAGCATCTTGGTGACTACGCGATCACAGTATGGACTACCGGAGGATTCTATGGTGTACTGCAACTTCAACCAGCTGTACAAGATTGACCCAGCCACTCTTCAGATGTGGGTTAATGTGAGTAGTACTGATTGATTTTATCTGTTGTTTGCAAAACGTTCTGATTTAAAAACTAAATTATACGTGGTTAATATTTATAAAATGAGGTTGATTACACATTTTGACTTTAAACTCGCATGTTATAGAAAACTTCCAGGGCCATTATTCCTCTGAATACAAATATGTCTGTGCTGTTTGGTTATTAACACACTAGCTCTTTGATAGTCTTCCATATTAGAACTTCTCCAAGTCTTCTGGTTTGCTCTGAAGCTTATCATGTGTCTGCATGCCTGTGCCTGTTCCAGATCCTAAAGCGTGTGCCCAACAGCATTCTATGGCTGCTGCGCTTTCCGGCAGTGGGCGAGCCTAACATCTCGGCCTGCGCGCAGAGTTTGGGTTTGGCTGCGAACCGCATTGTGTTTTCGCCAGTAGCACCGAAGGAGGAACACGTGCGGCGTGGCCAACTCGCTGATGTGTGCTTGGACACGCCACTCTGCAATGGACACACTACTGGCATGGATGTGCTGTGGGCTGGCACGCCCATGGTCACCCTACCTGGTGGGTTGTGCTGTTTCAAGTAAATACATAAATGAGATACAGTTGAGTAGTGCTGTAATTAGTGGTGCTCACCAAAAAGAAATGGTTGTGAAATTAATGGGAGCTCCCCCATATTGTGCTGGTCATGAGGATTATTTGACGATACTTTGCTGTTGATCATTGTGGGTGGTGAATGCAGAGAGAATGACAGTACAGAATGAATTTTGCTGCACTATGCTCTTGCACCACCACAGCACAAGTCTGTAACAATCCAATGGGGTTTTCCATTTAAGCACTATCCAGGATCAGTCTCTACGTAGCTATTGGAAATCATGAAATTAGTTTTTCATTCTGGGAAGTTGGTCACAGGCCAAGAGGGAATGTTAAGCTGAGTTCATGTTTGACAGTTATCAGTTTCAAATTAAACTAATGTAAAAGCTGAATTATGTCCGTTTTTTTCTGTTCAGCAATAAATGCTGGTCTATCATAGCCGCCTTAGTGTTAAGATAATGCTCACGTTTATTTTCTTATGTTGTCTTTTAGCCGAGACACTCGCGTCACGTGTGGCGACTGCACAGCTGACCACTTTGGGTTGCCCCGAATTGGTTGCTAAGAACAGACAAGACTACGAGGAGGTTGCCGTGAGGCTCGGCACTGATTCTGAATAGTACGTAACCCCCCACCCCCCATACATTTATTTTATAATGTAGTTGCACTTCTAGAGTGCTTTTCGCCCAATGGTCACAAAGCGCCGCACAGGGCTATGGAGAAAACGGCATAACATCTGAATGGCACAACTCATTTATTGAGAATTGTGTTCGATAATTTTTGTTAAACAGTAAGCAACTTAAAAAGCCATTGCATAATTTGCGAAGTGTTTTTTTTACCCATACCAACATTGATGAAACAAATTTATAATCTCTCACTGTGTCCTTGCAACTTTGCAGCCTCAAAAAGATCCGCGCAAAGGTGTGGCGGCAAAGGCTGGCCAGCCCTCTGTTCAACAACAAGCAGTATGGTGGAGACTTGGAGCGACTCTACTATCGCATGTGGGAGCACTATGTGGCTGGCAACAAACCGGAGCACCTCACAGCCCCTTTTGATTAATTCAAGCATACAGAAGGCTGTATAGAGGATACTATTCCATTAAGCTGCAGTTTGTTTTGGTTCGTCATTGTAGATCAAATTTCTTGTTATGTTTCATTGCTCTTGTGCACAATGTGGCATTTGACCTAGGAAGCACAGTCACCTCTACTGATCTGCCAATACAGGAATGAAGGTTGTTTTGGTTTCAGAGTTTCCAATTGGATAAACTAGTTCATTAATGTAATAATATAATTTATAAGTTGATATTTAATGCACAAACTTTGGTGTAAAACATTAAAGATTTAAGTTTGTGGTGTAGTTAGCTAACATGGCTTTTTTTCAAAAGCCAAATGCCTTTGGAAATGTGTGTACCAGAAGAGTCCCTCAGAACATCAATTTTTATCTGAAAATGTGGCGATGCAGGTTGTAAACATGTATATTTGTTATAGTGTAAAATCCAGAATGTGTTTTATTGAAAATCGGCCTAAATTGAGGGACTGTGCTTCCATTATTTTGGTATGATATCTGATCTTATTTACCGTTTAATTGTACCATTTCCAAAGTAATTTTGAGATGTTAGTGTTACCATACGTGAGCTGAATAAGTCGATATTTGCTGTGGTTTCCTCATGTTTTTATATGGTGATTTTGTTTCTCCAAATTGCAACAATATTACAAATATGTGCTTTGACCCAATGTCCATTTTGTTTAAGTTTAATTTGCCAGTTGCTATTGAATGGTTGGATTTCTGTGACGGCTGACATTGGTGTGGTATTCCCCAGTGACAGGCTATTTGCAGTTGTGTACATTGAATGGAGTTTTGAAAGTGGTTCTATCAGGAGTATGCAGTAACGTGACTGTCATGGTAGTTGTAATGGGTGTATATTATGATTGGATGAAAGTTAAGAGGTTTTATGCATATATAGTAGTCAAATTTTGTATTGAGTAAAACTGGAGGCAAATGCAACGTTGTTTGTTCACGTGATGCAATTTTTCTGCATCTCTGGTTTGTGATGCAATTTATTCTTTCATTATGGCTTTTGCTTATGATGTAGTGTTCAGCATCCAAATGTTGCCTACAAATTGAGCTTTTGGTTTTCAAAATATGTAAAGGTGTGCTGCTGTACAACCCCGTACTTGGCAGAATTCATTTTCAGTTTGTGAAACAATGGTAGAATGTAATTAACCTCATACTTAATAAACCATTATGGTCTGCTGCATTGTGTGAAGTGTTATGTTATGGTGTGAAAGCAGGTCATGTTTTCTATACAGGGTTGGATGGATACAGGTATCTTAATTCCATTTAGTTATCTAAATATTCTATTACAGCCTTGTTATGAAGTCGAATCAACATAGGTTGGTAAATATACATTACCTTATTTATTGACTCACCCGTTGCCACTTCAGCATTTCCAAATCCCGGAATATCATGGAAATAAATGGCAGGAACAGGTTTTGAGTTTAATACATTTTGGGTTGCTTTACGAAAGTTATTTACAAACGCAACCATTGATTAATCCTTATAAAACTGGAGTTCACCCGTTATCTGAATGAAGTCATCATGGTGGGCGTCATTCCGAGAATATTAATCCGATTACACATGCTGGCACAAGTTCAGACCGGTCCATGTATATAAAAATAACTTGCGAAATCCAGGTAAGCATACAGGAAATGATCATAATGAGCTCGAGTTGCTTTTCAATTGTTTAGATGGTAGGTCGAGACTGCTTCGCATAATCAAACCCGAATCGCTACGTCGACACCGTTTTTGTACCGAACACCGTTATCTTGTCCCGTCGACACTTGCTGATAAAATGTAACCACCATAGAGGCCGGTCCCGCACTGCCACCCACGCCCATAGCTCCCAATCGCACCCCCTCTGCTCGCTCACGCCACCAGGTCCGCCCTCCCACTCGCATCCCAACGCAGTGGTGAAGGACGACGGCAGCAGCAGCAGCGAGAGGAGGAATCGACCAGACCGCAACAATACCACCTGGTCACACGGGCCAGCCATTGAACCGAGCCAACCGCTCAGCGAGTCGGTTAGGCAGAGGTAGACAACGAGCCAGCTAGGCAGTGAGCTAGTCAGCTAACAAGTACCGATTTTGACACTAATCAGCTATCCAGAGAGCTAGCCAACTGGCTAGACAAATCGATACTAAGCCAGCTAACTAGTTAGTCGTATAATCACATAGCTGCTCAGTTATCGAATCCGTGAGTCGGCGAAGCAGGTGACCGGCTGCTCAACATAGCAAGCCAGTCAAATAAGTCAACCTGTCAAACATTTAGCAGTCGGTCCGTCAGTGAGTCGAAAAGCCGGAAAAAAAAAAGCACTCGACGTGATCGAGCCATCAAAAGCAATTCTCCGCCACCCATCGACCCACCTAGTCATCGCCACCAACCCAGTCACCCACTCAGGCACCGAGCCAGTCCGGGGCAGCGACATCACCTTGCACCACCGTCACCGCTGCCGACCCAACAACATCGCCGGCGAGCAACTGCAACCAAGACGACGAGACGGGGCGTTAAAAGGCGCGGGTTATGGCAGAGCAAATTGACATAAACCGTGCGAGCGTCGATGATTTCCAGCGGGTCCTGGTCGGTGTGGGACGCAGGCGATCGAGGGCCATCGTCCGCAGGCGTAAGGTACAGGCCGCAGTTGACAAACACCCATCCGGAATGTAATAATGTTTGGATTTGTTTTGAAATTTTCGCGATATTGTGTGGTTACGGATGAGGACAACATCCTTGGCGATCATGCGACGCCTGGTTTAGTACGTTTTATTAAATATATGTGTAGATGAGGTGAAGTTTTTTTTCCCCCTCAGTGAGCAGTGCGGCCTGACGCGAGAGGCTTCTACGGGGTTCACGCAGCCTGCCGTGTTTCCTGAATGCACGGCCGGGATTAGCGGCGCGTTTAGTTGCCGCGTTCAATCCCAATCGGCTCTGCGCACCCAGCAGCGACTTTTTTTTTACCACTTCAGATTTCATAACGTCAACCTTTATGATACTAATTATTATTGCGGTATGATTGGAGACATGGGTTGTGGCAGGGAGTGTTTGTTTTCATATCGCTGTGATTTTTCATATTATTGTAAAGGTGCCCGCTTTGTCATAGTTACATGTGCGTCTTGCTGTTATAGGTTAGGGAACCAAGGGTGAATTTATTGTAACACCTAATCATGAATATTTCGCGTAGTTTTCCCCAAACGCATTAAAACAGGTCTCTAAGTTGTATGTAACAGGCCACTGGTTGTGTGACCGAAATTGGTAAAAAGTCTTTCCAGTATGAGGGACGCATTGGCTGTTAAGCAAAAGGTATCGACAACAAAAACCTTCCCTCCCAGGCAACAGTGATTGCTGGGTCAGCGTGGTCTTGGTTATAAGCGGCCCATCACTGGCCCGCTGGCTTGACATTTTAAATTCTGCTGTCCGTAATATTAAACTTTGTTTGGTCTTCTCAATATGTCCCTCGTTTTCAGAATGTGTATTTGGTTTTGGTAAAATTTGCAATTAGTTAATTGTTTAGCTGAAAATATTTAACCACGGCCACCTTTAATGCGACCTTGTAATTTACCGAATGGAAAATGAGCATTGCCAGAAATAAAGCAAGGCAAACGATTTAAAAACGGTATTAGCAACTTGTTTTGGGCAAATAACCATTGAGACTTGAAAAACACTTATTTTTTAGTATGTTATTTTGTACGACTTATGATAACCGATATTTATAAAGTCTATCATAGTGGATTTCAATTATAAACGTTGACTTAGTACTCCCTACATTAGTTGACATCGTCTTCAAGAACATTAATTGGCACTTTTAGAAACCAGTTTAATTGATCGATAACAAACTAGCATTGTGGCATAACATTTCGAGCCTTTAGGCTGCTGGATGAAGTCTTCCCCATGTCTTTTTGTTTAACCATACTGTGTTGTTCAGTGAATTTATGAAGTAGGCACCTTGGACTGATTAATTTGCCGTATTACTACAGATTTTAGCTATAGTGGGAGGATCAAACTCAGATTAGTGTGTATATTGTGCAGTGCACTAACGAATGCACCACCATGCCATACTGTGGCATGCTTCATATATATGTGAAAGCAATTATAACTATTACCATTCTAATTGATACTGCTTTATGCACAGTGCAGTCTCTCTTATGAAAAAGGTCACACATGCACTGTTAACTTTTTGAACACAAAATCAATCTTTCCAGGGATACAGACGAAAAGCGGGTGGCCAAACACTGACCGTATAAGACTACAATAATCTTTTCTTTTAATGAAAACCTTTAAATCATACTGATATTAAATGATAACTGATAGTTGTTCTTTTTACAAAACATTAGAAAAACACATTTATGACAAATAAATAGAATGTAAATCTCATTGTATTATCAGTTAATCCTAAGTCACATATTGTCAATGTTTGGCCACCCACTTCTAGTCTGTATCCCTAGATCGATTGATTTTGTGTTCAAAAAATGTATTTTCTACTTTGGAGTGCGGTAAAAGCGGGTCATTTAAAAATTTAAATTTTTATCCCATTTTTTTGCAGGTGCAGTTAACCTCTATCATATTACTGACTGGTTGAAAATAAAGAAAGCCGGTGATATCCACAGATTACGCTCTGACAAAGGATCCACTCATTAATCCTCTGAAATAGCTGTAGCATGATAGTTGTAATAGATAATTCAGTAGATGCTATTCTGGATGGAGAATCATATTGGAGTAAAAAACGTTTATAAGGTATTAAACCTATTGTGTAAGGACAATATTGTCCTGTGAACTCTCTCATACTTGACTATTGGGACCCGCAAGGATGGTAATTGTATCAAATTTATACACAAATATGCAAGTGGTTAATACAAGGGTATGAACATGTCCCACGTTTCAATGGAAAAAGAAAACATGTTCATTTAATGATCTTTCAGCATGTTGGCTTAAATTCATGTTTTGTACTACATTTACTGTACCATATTTTTTACGTTATGGTACATTTTTTTCTGTATTGTGGTTATACGCTTTTATAATGTACTTTACAAACATGTTAGGATTGCGTTTTTTTAACTTTTGGTGAAAGGAAACACGTTATTAATGCACATGGGTCATCACACCCAACTTAAAGTAGTAATAATTTGAAAGATTTAATATGATACTTTGAGTATAAAGCAGCATTCCAATTGCTGTCATAAAATGAGGTTTTGTTTTTCAAGGCAACATTTTGCAGTTCATAGGAAGGACTTGACAGAGAAAAAATGCACCAAAATAAAACCATATGTGCGTAAAAAAGTTAACATAAATTGCCTTTATTTAATCACGCAGTAAAAACGAAGTATTTGAATTCGATGGCCCCAATGGGGGGAAGGGAGGGGGGGGAAGAGGTTGGAAAACACATAGGCAAAAAAACAAGGACAGACAGGGCACCCCTAGTTTGCATTCCTTTTCCGTGTCCACTTTCCCAGCACATTATCCCTGCGACAAAACCCAGCGGGGACATTTGCATCAGAAAAGAGGGGCACTGGCGGGCCCTGTGACAAAGGCGCTTGGCGGCTCCGCGGTTCCGTACAGAAACATTATTGCAGAGGCCACTCGGGCCGGCTTCCTGGCTGGCGTAACCCCTCGGCCCTGGGCGCGCATTCCTCGGCGAGGAGCCCTTAGAAACGGACTGAAAGGGTGCGCGCAAAGCCCGCCAGTTCCCCGCCGATTTGGGGCTTGCTTGGGGGGTGTGGGTGGTTTTGTCGGGGGCTGTCTGGGCAAGCTGTCTGCCTTCCGAGCACCCACTTAAACAGCGCCTACTGTACCTGTGCACACATGTGTGGAACACCTGTTACCGTCTGGCGCGATAACCGTTCGCTTCCAAGAGCTGCGTTGTTGACTCTTAGAAAAATAAGTGGTTTATCACTCGTAGTCGAGCACTAAACGTTTTTATTGTTTGTTGCGGTGTTCAGTTTGTAATGAGACCTACGTTTTTCTCATCATCCCGGTGAAAAGCTGTGAAGTTGTGTAAGTTGATCATGTTGCATGCGCTCTACTGTAAATGTCCCTTTGCCCTCCGTGAAAATTGAATGTTTTTTTTCTTCAAAATTTTGCTTTTAGTATGCAATTAACTTACTTCACTGTACTCTGAAAATTGTTTACAGCAGTATAAACTATAACTACTGTACGGTATACCATGATGTACAATCTACACATTCGATTATTTGACGTCTAAACATATTTTTGAAACCCATTGACATGTTTTTGGCTATTAATGCTCAATGGTGCCTTTGAGGCAGTTGGTTTTGCATTGGGTTTTTTTTATACAGTTCTTTTCTAAATACCTCCACAAAAACTCTAGCTTCGCTGAATATCAATCTGCTGATGGATCTACGGTGGCCGTCCAGTCTCACGAAGCTGGGGGTAGAGCATTCTGGGGAACAAAGCAGTTGTTTCAGTTTACTTACAGAATTATGAGATGAGTTAGGAATTATATAGAGGGATTTTTCAATGAACAGTGGCCGGCTAGCAAAGGTCTTTGTTATGCTGGCCCAGAATTAACTCTTTGTTCCTAAAGACTATAACACAGCAACCCTGTGTTGGAGGTGCAGTTGAAAGTGGGTTCATTGCAACGCATGGAACAAGGAAAAGCCTTACTCGGGTTTTGTTGGAATTTGGCATGCTATGTAGCAGCTTGTAATCTTCTTAGTCATATTCTAGCTTTCAGTAAACTTTGCATCTATTATACGTTTGCAGAATGCAGAGTGTAATGTTTATTCTTTGTTTATGGCAATTTATATCAGTGGACCAGTTTATTAATAGTAATGTTTTACCGATAATTTGTCCTTCATTGCAAAGCAGTAAGGTCGTTTAACTTTAACGTTCTTCATGTATTTGCATTATGTGGAATTACCTAACGTCAACGTGGATTGACATTCTTGACTTGAATTATAATTGTGACAGGTCCTTTGTGTTTGTATAAATATCGTTGTTTCTCAGCCTATATGTAACCAGCAATGTCGTATATTACACCTGTTCGCCCTCTATGTGTAAACATATGGCCAGCAGAGTTTATGAGTGGGATTTTTGTATTGTGCTGGATTAGGTCATGATTGCAGGTGTAATCCCGTTTAAGGCCACGGTGTATCCACTGGCGCACCTACGTCCATTTCTTAGTGGCTTGAGGCAATAAACCCGTCCCTGTTGTAAAAAATCTGCATAATGCCAATGTCGCTGGAGCACACATCTCCTGAGTACACGTCTTAGGTTTTTCTCACCGCCCTGTCAAGATGGGTGGCATATGCCATGCCTTGTCAGCACGCGCAGAAGAGTAACACTCTTTCACCACTAGGCACGCGGGTAGACAGGGCCTGCACATAGCTCTGATCTGGTGTGCCCTGAGTAGTCCGATTGTTGCGGCGCGCTCTGAGCAAGCAATTTGCTAAGCAGCAGAGGTGGATGTGAATGAATTAGGTAGGCTTCGGGCTGGGGCCATGCGGACACTCTAATCTGTTCTCGTGATGAGGCTGGCCGAAGAACTTTGCTCACTCAGTGAAAGGCCGTTTGTGCGATGCCTGAATGGGATGGTTGTAAGTGAAATGTGTGAAGTGGTGAGGAACTTTTCTGCCGCGACTATAGTTACATTCATCGTCTTGTCAATACCGGGAACACGGGAGAGCAGAGCTGTTATGAGAAGGACTGCAGCCGGGGAAATTTTGGCAATGAGACAATGCAAGCCGTTCTTAGGAATGGTTACGTTAACTTTAAAATAACACGGTATAAAACTGGAAAATTACAGATTTGCATTTGTTCAAACTAAATTTTAACAGTTAAACCGAATCCATGTATTATTATTTTTCAATTACTGTACATGGAGTGTGGAGGTAAAATGTGTTTTTGATAAGTGTGAAATGTTTCGTCACGATCCTGGCAGACACGCAAACCTGCTATGAAACAACATTTTGAAAAGTAGAGGTCATTCAGGACAATTTTAATCGATGTGGTTAATAGTGTAGCATTAAACCTAGCATTTCAGTTTTACAAAAACCGATAACAAATAAAGGGACTCTTATATGCGCTGCTTACAGCCGTGTGCTCGACCACTACTGGCAAACACTCGTTGCTTTGCCCAGCTAACATCCTCCCCCATGCCTTTCCACCATTGCGTGCACATACTGCGTTTTTCCCCCTTTTGAGGTGGTGTTGACCCACGGCTGGCCCCAACCATGTAGACCAATTTAAATTATTGGAAGTTTTGGCTACAGAGGCTGGAAGTGAAACCCGACCACTTCATGGCGTGTTTACCATCCCGCGCCCATTTATAACTCATTCAGGATAAATCTGCCCTTCTATATCGATTTTTTTTGTACATTTAATTGTCGTGTGGAATATATGTAATGTCAAATCTAGTCCTGAAGTCACCTTGGCAAACATGCCACAGTTTATAAAGTGAGCTTTGTGAGATGTAAATAAATGGAAAAGAAGATGGTGATATTTATGCGTCGCTGAATAATACAGCAGTTTACGACTACATTAAGCTGTAAAATGAACACCGCAAAGATTCACTACTTAATAGTGTGCATTAAATTATTAAGTGTGGTGGCCATGAGGTGAGCTTTGTTGTGTTTTTCAAAGCTTCGTAAGCAGCTTCCTGCATGCAAACATGTTACATATTGCTAATTATATTTATAGTGTTTCATTATGCATATACAAAATAGAACCGTGATGTTAATTTTTAATATGATTACATAGAGTATATGTCGTTGCTGCATTCTTAAATAAATGACATCATTTATGCAGCTCAAAATGTTGAAAATATTCGTGAATAATAATTCATACCTCAGATGCTCACATAAGCAAGGGGCACTTAAACGCTTTATAACGATATTGACTTTGTGCACGATATCGCGTGAATAACAAGGCAAGGGAATTCAGCAAAATGTTCCATTACGGAGCATTAAATGTGAAATATTAAGAACATCTGCTTCATGGCCCAACCGCTTAACTTTCATCACGATTACACAGTTTAATTTTTTGTCATCGGTATCATTTCATAATGGGTCATGAATGCATGAAAACTTGTTTAAAGTGGTGTCACATTGCATGCCTTATGCCACTGTGTTTAATGCCGATATATATTGAGGGTAGGATAGCTCGTTGTTTACCGGTGCAGTGACGGAAATTGAAGTGCTCCTCGGCAAAATCCACCCGTGCCCATTCAGCTGTATGCCATAGTATGTTTATGGTATCGTTTTTTCTACTGGTCCCCGAGTGTCCCCTTTTGGGGTCGGGTTCACCCGAGCAATTACAGCCCACGGGCCACGTCTGTCTCCTTACGCCAAAGTACCAGTGCGTGGTGGTGTGCATGCACGTGCATATAGCCCCTCCCCCCGTACGTCAAGTGCAATAACGCACCGCGCGCCTCTTTGCAGGACTTGTCGAGTCCAAGGGCCGCTGCTTTTGTACGTGATGCGCATGATGCTCTGCATCGTGGGCGATTCATTATCTTGTGCTGATCACGTAATTGCTTTTTTGCTGCAGGCCGAATTGGATTAACCCCTTAGCTGGCTTTGAACGATATGCATACGTTGTGGGGCTGTGGAAGGAAGTACAGGAGTGTCCGTGTTGAGGCTGGGTTTTAACATTGTCTCACGTAGGTGAGCGCAGTAATTCGTACAGGTGAAGTGATAAATGAACCGTAAAAACTGCAGTGCCATCTTGTTTCTATGATTGTGCTTAAATGTCTTCTGTTATGTAGTGTATACTGTGGCAGTGGATTGGCTTATTATCAAGTCTTAGTTGTTTTATTGGTTGCTGTAATGTTTAGTAATCGGCAACATTTCAAGCAATGGCCCTTAATTTGTACTTGCTATGAAGAAGGATAATTGACAGACACGTCCTCTGTTATATATTATCCACTAGTTTTTTTGACAAAAGTCTTTTTGTTAATTTTGCTTGTACACCACTGCCAGTGCTTTACGAAATGATATGTTTTATTTACATGTTATTTTAAGCCGCATTGGGAGTAGGATTTTGCATTACATTTGTTTTCTTATTTGTGTAATATTTAAGGATAGTGTTTAATGACCCACAGGTGCATGGCATTGCTTAGCGACACACGATCCCATGGGTAACAATAGTGATTGCATTTCACAGCTTCAAATTATTTTAATACGTATTGGCGAATGATATTTAAGACATAAACTCTAGCACTTGTGGTTTTGGGAGAAAGTGAAAAGTTTACAAATATACTGGTAATTTGACTGAATCACTGCAACAGTACTCCACACTGTGTTTTGAGACGATTTGATATTCAAATGTTTTAACTGTAATCTCAAGGTGAAGTTTAGAGTCTGTATATTTAAGCAGCAGTACACCATACCATTAAAAATACTTTATAGTATGGGAAGTTAATAGTTCAGGTAGAGAACAGCATGCAAGCCTGCGCTATATGGTGATTTAAGGGTAGGATAGTTCGTATTTCTTCCTGTTTCCATGACTGGCTCATTATAGTGCTGGGTCTCGCTGATGTATGGTTAGCGCCATAATTGGAGAGGTAGAAGGGATAGAACAGCGGTGACCTTTTCCGGTTGGATCACCTCCCCAGCCTCGAAATTGCCAGGAAAGCAAAGGGAAGCTGGAACAAGGATTTCTAAGATGGTTGTAAAACCAATGTCGTCACCCATGTAGCTTTCTTTCAGTGATCACTGATCGCGTGCATTTATTTTGCGTATTATGTGTGTCCTTGGTTTGTTTTTCCACAGAAATAGGTTAAAGTGAAGAGGTTTTGCATTGGTTTTCACTTCCGTAAGCGGTCAGCTGAATTGTAAAAAGAAATGTGAATAATCTTCAGTCATTTTTGCTGTGGAGGTCAAATCCAGCATCACATCAAGGACTTATAAAAATGTTAATTAACATTGCTAATTCATGAGAAGGGTTTTCCCCATAAACTATCCTGATTATGAGTGGTATTTGCCATGCCCCTACCCAACGGTTACATTACCATTGATTCTGAATGAGGCAGTGGTAGTATTCCGAGCCATAAATCTTGACTGGCTTCATGCAAATGCGAGATGTGTATTTTCCCTTAACAAGATCATAAAAATATCATCCGCTAATTAAATTTTAAAATGAAAACATAATCATTTCATGTATGTTTCTGACACGCAGAGGCAATAATTGTTATGATGTACAAGCCATGTAGCCGTCGCAAATATTCGCATTCAAGAATAGATACTCAAACACCAGAACGCATTTGGCGCATCTTGAAATAGCCACATTGATCAGTAAGATATTTCCACAGGTCATTATGCTAGCTTCATCTGCATAATACTTGTGGATATTCTTTGTTGTTGGGGTGTACAACAAAAACACACGATGTCAGTAATGGTGTGATATTGAACATTATCCTCAATTTTCTACAAGTGATTTACCACGTGTTTTGAAGCATTGAACAGGAAAGTTAAATGCTCCAGTCCCTGTATTGTCAATTGAACATTCTCAATTTTATTTGTGCGCCATTTACAGGAACACTGGCTGATTTACAACCTGCCTCCTGCAAGCAGAGCAAAGTTTAGATTGCAGTAGGACATTTATTGCAAAAATCCAGCGTCTGCTTGATAAGAGAGCAGGCAATTATGCAGGGAAAGACCACTTGCTATCGATATTGTAATGTTATACCGCATCACAGTATGCATACATTTCACAGCTCATTAATAATTGTCACTAATTTTTTTTTTAATAATAGGTGATGCCGTGTACTTGCACGCATGTCGGTTTCATTGCGACACGTGCTGGAATCGTGTTTATTTTCTAGCCAATAGCAGGACACTGGTATGTCATCGCCTAGGTTGGCTTTGTGGGAGGTTTTACCGAGCGCGAGGCATCCAACTGCATATTTTTATGGGCTCGTGCAATTATTGGTGCGGAGCATCGGAATAGCCCAGGGTCTGTGCACCACACTCACCTAGGCAAATGGTGCAGTCCTTCCGCACCATGGTCTGCAGTGATTATTGCACTGCTGGTGAAGGGTTCTGACAGTTGGAGGCTGTTATTTTGTTGTAGTTTTCTGCATGAACGTGCGAGGGATAGTGTTGGCTCTGCTGTCGTGAGGTCTTTCCATTGGTCGCATAGAAACCAAGGGCATCGATTTGTGACGAGACTTTTATTTTCGCAATAATGGAATGCTCTCGGTGTACACAGTGGTGTTGGGCTAACTAACCTTGTTGGACTGCTGAAAGAGGCATTGCTTACAAAGAGGATGCAACGGTACAAAGAAATAAAAATAATGCAAAGGTCAGTGCCATGCCCTCTGATCTGATATCCTATGAAAATGGGCGGCACAAGGAGAGATGACGTGGGTTTGTGCGGAGGCTCACTGCTAACAGCTTCACAAGCCGATCTGGCTGACCAGCTGTAAGCACGGTGCTTTATCTGTGGTTCATTTATCGATCGTAGCAACCTCGGGGGATTTCTCATCTGCAAGAGGTAAAACGAATCGAGAAGTGGATGCAAGGATTACCAGCTCCAGCAGCGTGTACTCTTTGTTTTTCGGTGCCACAACAGATGCTCTGCGTGCTGCCTCTCGCGCAGGCTCTGAATGGTAAATCGGAGCGCCCCGTATCGCTTTCATTGACAGTCTACCTCGAGGCCTTTTTATTGACTGATGAAATGTAAAGGCCTTGTTGCTGATGCAGAGAGCGCGCTGCCAGCAGCAGATTTCCTGGGGGACAGCTGGCTCCTCGGTGAGATGGATGCGCATTGGCCGGCACCGAATGCGTGATTGGGTAAATCAAGCCGGCGCACGCGTGTACACTGTGAGCGCGGGAAGAGTGATGGGGGATCTGGGAGCGCCGGAGAGGATGGGATTGATTGGGGAAGGAAGGTGCTGGTGAGACTGCAGCTCACGGGCAGGAAAAGGTCCGTCCTGCGGTCTGGCTGAGCCTGGCAGCAACAGTGTAATAAAAATCCATTGAGAGACATAAAATAAGCAAAGCAAGACATTACTAAAGATAAGAGAACAGTACGGCTGAAGAATAAGGTGCGGTGCCTTTACGAAGAGGTCGTGAGCTTGCAGACAGGGAACGGAGCCACCTCCTACGCGTTATCCGGTACTGCTGATGTGCGGGTGCCGGTGCAGCGTGATCTCAGCGCTGGCGGAGAAGCTGAGGCGCACGCCGTGGCTGGCCGACCTGCTGTCCCGCTATGGCAGCGCCTCGTCCCGGCAGCACTCCCCCAGGAAGCGCGGTGGGCTGCAGGTAATGGCTCTACCGCTGCTGCTCTTGCGACGGTCGTCCGTCCGTCCCGACAGGCGTGCGTGCCCGCGCGTGCCGCCGTGTTTCTCGCGCGTGTCCCTGCATACGCACGCTGCCAATGCCCTTTTGGCAGCGGCGCCTTAGCCACTGATTCCTTGTTAAGCTCATTTGTGGTTGTTGTGCGAGTTCTGAAGCAATTGAATTCGAGTTCGGCTAATGAGCAAATGCTGAGCAGCAGCTGGGTGTTGAGCCAGTTTGGCTTTTGACCAGAATTTAAGATTCATTGACCACGTGCGGTGTTTTTTGCTGCCTAAAGTTAATATTTTCTCCGAAGTTGATGTTTTTTTTGTGGATAATTTTATCTTTACTTTGTTTTTGGACAGAATACCAAATAATGTGTTACGCTATAGCAGTGTATTGCATCGAAGTAACTGAGTGGAACAGGAGTTGTGGGATTTTGTTTAGCAGTCGTCCATCTGCCATAAGAGAAGTCAGGATGTGACTAAAAATTGGCTGCGCAAATTTCCTAAACTTTGTGATTGATAATGGATGAGTGAAATTTATGTGTTTTCTTCAGTAAGAGATGTGCTTATACCTCCATGCAAGTACTGTTTAAGCGTAGTAATGTATTTCAAGTTAATGGCTCTTAGTTGTTGCAACATAAAGAGCCCTCATGTCAGATGCAGCTAATGCAATGAGCTCTTACTAGTGTAAAACCTTTAAAATAATAATTAATCTTCATTAAGCGTGTTTAGAATTGGATTATTTGTATCCATAGTAAATGATATCAATGATTACCGCTGAGCGTTTAAATTAAATGCATCAGAAAGCACAATTTGTACAGGGAATAAACTTGAAAACAGTTAGTCTCCAAGGTCCCGGGGCTTTGTAACTTAGAGTCGTGCCTTGCATTTTAAACCCGCTCAGCAATTCTCTTGAAATAGGTTATTAAGATAATATTTAAATTTCATAAGTCTATTCCCTTATTGTGTATTAACTGTGTAAATTGAAGCCTATTTGAGGCGTTCGCCATACATAATTAAACACTATTGCCGAAGCCTGTTTCTGTATGGTAAGCAATCTATATGTGTTATAATACGACTGCTGTATTGCACCGTTGCACTTGCTGCTATCTCAGAACGCTATCGCAGTTGGGATAATAGAACGTGAGCATCTCTCCTCCCTTGCAGTCCCCCTCTGTACTCCTTAGTCACCTTAATGTAACCACTGCTTTGATCAATAGCACCCCAAGAAAATGATCTATGGAGATGCGTGAAGAGCATTATGCATAATTTATGTGCCCCTCGAAATCCTGCTGCGCACAGGTTTCCCGCATTTGTCGTTGCCCTTGTTTATTTATTTTGTAAATATTTATAAATTATCTAAACATTTCCCTGCTTCCATAATTCATGTGTAACGATATTTATTTTTCCCGGAATCGGTGACACTGGTGGCTCAGTGCCCTGATTTTTTTTTTAATTCCTTGTGTGATATTAATGGATTATTAATCTATCATCCAGTGTTATCTTTACACTTTTTTTTCCTCTCGGACTTGACAATGACTGTCGTGCTCGGTTGGGAAAATAATAAAAATAATTATAAATGCAGTGATAGATATTTATTATTACAACAGAAAGTACCCAGTGAGCTTCAAACGTCCAAACTGACCTATGCAAATGATGGTAATAGCAATTATGTTTTACAAATAGCCTGTGGCAGGACCGGGCAGGTGGCATGACAAATGGCAGAGAAATGTTATCCAGCTAGTGAGCTTTACACTGTATCGCTACGTCATTGCCATAACGATAACGGCCAAGGTAACGTAAGCTCTTCATATGTGATCATGTGCATGCGGATATCAGCTGGCAGCATCCACTGGTTTGGATGAAGAATAGTTGCAAGATGTTTTCACGTTCCGCATCGTTAAATTTGCACGAAGCCACTATGAACCAATAACTTGTCTCACTGGACTGCTTTCAGTGAACCGTAGTATAGCGCTTGAATCCACTGTTGCATGAAGTCCTCACCATGTAACGTGGGTTTGGGGTGTTTATTTAACCCCACGTGGGTTGTGGGGTTTATTTAACCATTATTTCAATCAAGCTGGTTATATTGTTAGTGGGTGAGGCAGGAAGAATCGACTAGGGAGCGTAAAATACGGCACAATAATGGATGTTGTTGCATTTCTACTCCTACCACTTAAACTACCGCAACCTGCAATAACGTGTGTTGCATCGTGGTCGTCTGTGTAAGCTCTATCCAGGCCTAAGCCTCCTAAGCGTCTGAGATCTGACGAGATCGGGGTGTATTGTTATATGATGACAGGTAAGCATCGTTACTAGAATCAATTATAATCTAAGCTGAGTCTCAATCCATCCCTTTATTCTCTATGGTCACGAATCATGATCATCAACACCTTTTTGCTTGTATGTGTGTATATAAGCGTCTTCTGTTATTGATATTTGTGTGCTTGGTCCGCTATGCTATATATGCAGGGTTGTGTATATATGTGCTATGAGAGCCCCCCCCCCATGGGCGGTAGTAATGTATTGTGGAGTGGTAATGGGGGTGTGGAGAGGTGGTGGGGTTGTGCCAAGGGGAGGGGGCATCGGAGTGGCTGGATTCATAGAGTTTGGTTAAATGACTCATCTCGCCTGAAACCACTGATTGTATTTTCTCTGTCTGGCCGTCGGGTTAGTCTCACTTTCTGTGTGTTTTTGTGTGAGAATGCTGTGGAAGCCACTGATTTGTTCACAACTGGCACAACGCTATTTACCCTGCAACCTGTGTGGCATATATAATGTGCATGCGCCTCACTGAACACAAAACACATGTAGGGATTGGACGCTGCTTAACGTGAGTTAACACCATTCGCACAGTTTATTCCTAAATTTTACCAAATATCACCAAAACTGCAAAAAATGACACATGGCCTTGGTCATAGCCGACCTTAAAACGTCCTTGCTCTGAATAACATGACATGGTTTATTCTTTATACATTGCTGCACGCATAAAGTTGTCCTTTTCATTCAACGCTAGTAAATTTAGAATTGGCAATTGAAATGCAAAGAGGAGGTATACGAGCCTTGATTTGAACGCGGCGTGGCAGAATAATAATGGCAGCAGTGAGCAGGGAAATGAGCCAACACCACTGTCTGCCTCGCCCACGCCTATTATTGAATATTTAATGATTTCAGAAGCACGACAATGTGATTTTAAATGGCTCGCAGTCCCCAACTGCTCAAACCCCCAGAAGCACACCCCTGTATACACAATCACACACGCGGTTCTCAGCACCAGGAGCAAAGTCCAGAAGCTTATTTGGTCCAGCAAGGGATATGGTGAATGCTGCAGGGGTGGGTTTTAAGGAGCTGTGAACAGGACGGGCAGGGGTCGAGGAAAGGGGTTCACTGTAGCTCAAGCGTAAGGCTGTGCTCACACTTTTACAAAACCACCGCAGAAATGTCCTTAAAAAACACACACACTTGATGGGTGGGACAGAGGGCGTTGTGCGGCGGTGCTCGCCCCCAGCGTTACTCTGGGGCTGTACAACACGGAGGACTGCAACATATTACTGCTGCCAACGCCAATGTGGCCTTGCCTCTCGGTTCCACTCCTCGTGGGTGATATTTTCTTTTATCGTAACTCCTTTTAACTTGTTTTCTTCATTGAAGAGGAGGCAGCTCTGAACCATGGGCAAGGTTTACAGTATAAGTGGCGCTAAGGTAATTGAGATATGTGGTGATAGTTTTTTTTCAGTGATTTGATCTACGCCTTTATGATCATTATCAGCCATGAGTTATTAACCGCTGGATAAAACCCTTCCTCAGCCTCTCGGAAGGGGTGATAGTGTCTTTAAGTGATTTAATTTGTACCTGTATGCACGCCATTATGTGTTTGTTTTATCAGCATGGATTGCTGGTGTTTTCTTGGACTACATTGGATATTTAGCACGTGTTTGTTGAAGGTGACAATGTATTATGTATTCAGTTAAATGCTGCACAGGATCTTTAATTACACACAAGTGTTACTGAGAATTCCTGTGCTGTCGCTGCTTTGCTTCTGGGCTATCAATAATGCATCTTTAGCAAGACCTTGCAGTACGGTGTAGAACATGTGTATAGCCTACAGTAGCCATTTCACTTGTCTGTAATAATTGATGTTGCTGTGGCTGCCACCTTGGGTTGAAATGTTCAAGGTTGTGGAGCTGTGTTTTGGTTTAATGTTTATTTTGATGCCTCTGAATTAAGTGAGGCCCTAGTGGTTCCAAACTGACACTTGTGATGCATGGCTTTGTGATTTGTATTACCACTGCAGCCCATTGTCGTGTGCATGTTTATAGTGACCACATGGTTGAAATTCAGCAGATGTCCTGAGGCAACCACAAGACGGTGATTTTTTTTTTCCCCATCCCTTATTGTGTGTGTATATATATTCTCTTATTACTCTGTCACAGTCACAGTCGGGGCAGGCAGCCATCCACCTCCTTGCTCGACCAGCTCATGTCCCATTGATACGACAAGGATCCCTTGCAGTGATCAGATAAAAAATACATTGCGCCCAGTGATTTACTGACTGCGAAAGAGGCAGGTGTTTATATTTTTTTCAAGTTGAGTCCCTTCCAAACCTTGCCCTGTGCTTTGCTGTTCCTATTTTAGTCACCCAAACCATGCTTCGCAGCTTGTTGACAGGCTGCGGATATTAGGGTTGTGGTCTTGGCTGGAAAACACCTACACTGGTCCTGTTTATGAGTAAGGCCTTTTAAGTGCCCCCAACTAATGTCTTTAAATGTAAGTAAATCTTGAGCTGCTGTGATTGCGCAGGGAGATGCTAGCCCTTGCCTTAATCACATTAGAGGAGTCTCAAACTTTATTGCTTTCCCTTTCCCTGGACAGGAAGGGTAGCCTTTCATTTGAAATTAAATATGGATATGCATTGACAAAAAGCCACTAGTTCTGGAGGAGCCTTCCAACGAAGATTTATAGATAGTCAAACGAGTGGTGTCGTTTTCTTTTTTAATTCCAAAAAATGAGTAAGTGAAATAGTCTCATTTTTTTGGTAACGTGATTCTCCTGAGTTATGGAGTGATCCTATGTAGAGTGATTTAACCTTCTAGGACACGAAGGTCACAGGTTCTAAATAAGTCATAAGGCAGTCGAACATTGTGTGGGGAGGAATAAATCTTTAAAAGTTTGGTTACTCTTTGACAACAGAGAGCAAAGATATATTTGACTCATTCGCTTGTTGTGGAGAAGATTTACCTGCTTTTCTACTCCAGTGGATCACCTAAAATTACTGTTTACAGCCCTTTGTTAGTCTACTGGCTCATGCCATGATGGTATGAGCAGGACCAGTTTTACGTATCACTCACCACTCATATTTTCTGTCGACAGAAAGCGAACTAAGGTCGCTATTTTCATGGCTTCTTGCTCAGCACTGCCTAATTGCTCTATGTGAGATTATTCACAACGTATCTGTAATAGCTGTATCTATCTGCATGTCAGCCATGACGTAAATAGGTATTGCATTTAATTGATTTAAAGGTGGTGATGTTTTTGGGAGTCGTTGATGAAAGTTAGTTTTCTTCTTTTTCTGGGAGAGTTCTCCATGTGCAGAGGATCCGGGTTGTTCAGCATCCCTGTCAAGAACAGAATTGTCTACACAACATTTCTGTAACTTCTTGTTTATGTTTGGCCGATCTTTTGTCGTTTATATTCCCGGTGCAATTGAGCGACAGTTGCAGAGTGAGCATGTATTTTTAAGAGAAGTGGAGAGCTCTGTTTTGGGATGCAATTGAGGGCCCATTGACAGTCAAAATCATAAAGGCTGTCCAGAATTTCAAGCCGAGACTGGAAGCAGTAGCAGGAGATGAGTGGGTTGTCAAAGATTACAATATTAAACACTTGGTTAATTCCTGAGTTTGTGCCTTCAGGGGAGCAACTGGCAATGATATAATGACTTTATTCCTCAACCTTTTATATAACTATAATACGGAATATTTTGACGAGCGTGATCACAGGTGAATCGCACTGTTAAATGTGAGTTGAAATCTATTTTATTCAGTC